>CM054112.1:188797540-188895826 GCA_028673005.1 Tanypteryx hageni
TCCTTCGAGAGACCATTATTTTAAGTTCTGCGAGACAGCACTGGGTTTTTTCGTTTCATTCTGGCTCGCAATTTCATCTTCGCATGTCATTTTTTGTTCCGTGCGGATATATTCCGATCCCGCTTGGCATCCGTATGGTAGGCTGTAAGCAGTCAAATTATTTCGTGATGCGACGTTTCAGTGCGCACGTAAATACTCAAAGATTAAGTATATATACATTTTTAAAGGATTCTGGGAAAATACGATGGAATAAAGTTTCACTGACGACGGATACTTGTAATTAAAAACTACAGATTTATATTTATGTTGAGTGCGAAAATCGCGTGTATAGGGAGGAAGTAATTTCTTATATTATTAATCTATAAAAGTTAATAAACTTGGGTCTCATTCATAAAATAAAGCTCCTTATATTCTAGTATGTACTGCAATTGATTCGTATAACTTGAAAATTAAGTTAGCCGGTGAGACTTAAACGATCAATAACTCAGAAATATTTACAGCTCTAATTTTTTTTACTGCTTGTTTGAACGTAATATTAAATGTCTCTTGTAATTAATTGTTTCTTTACCTTTTGGAGATAAAAATATTGTCTAGACGCGTTAGTTTTGCTGGAATAAACCAGGCATGATGTTTCTGGTTTTAAGTTAATATTATTATCCGTAGGCTTAAAACATCGACTTAAAGTCTTCTTGCAACATTTTCTTATCTCTAAATCGACAAGATTAAAGTATGTTCGCTTACGAGACACCACTATTGCTGTTTGCTTCACCATTTAGAAATATCTCTCTCAAGAAAGAATAAGGCCTTTCAAAGTTGAAGCCAATAACTTCTTCTCGGTTCTCAAACATGAATTCAATCCCCTATCCCACGAATCAATTTGTACCACCTGGGAAAGACCCAAATTGTTTATCTAACCTAGAGCGGTTGCCCTGGATACGTCGCAAGCGCCCCTCAGGAACGCCAAGCCGAAAATTGACGCCCTTGTCTCCCCGTCACGTCACTCAAACCTCTCCGCCAACGTATTATAATAAAGCCTCGTCTCCTGCTTTTGATTTTCGGTATTCCTCGTAAAGTGTTGTTTTTTCATAAGCCCGCCCTTTGAGTGAATCTAAACGTCAGTCACCTGAGAGACACGTTTATACGAAACCATCACGACAGTCTATGTTCGCGGTATAAAGTTTCGATCGCAGCTCTTCGCGCCTTCCCAATCATGTTATCCGCCTCAAACTTTCATTTCTCCAATCAACGTCCTTGTGCCTTTCCCTATCTGCTTCTCACTCGGCCTTCTTTCTCTCGTCTTCTACCTTTCCTTTCCCCTTTTATGCCCTTTTAATCCATCCGCTCGACCCAACAAAGAAATCGATGGAAAGGCATGCTTTCCTGTTTTGCCCCTTCCTCTTGTCTTCGCTTCCTGTTTTGCGCCCCATCCATTCCTCGGGATTTCTTTCTCTAACGTCGATCGACCTTTTCTCAATTTCTCTTTGGCCTGCCAGAAGATTCTTTTCTTTAATTCCTCGTTCTTTTCATATCCTTTCAGCGTTCTTCATTCATTTTCCTCCATTAGTTCGTTTTTTCCGTATTAAAATGCGGCAAACCTAGACTCATCGTGGGTTTCTCCAACGCGGCTTTTATTATGCACGGTTAATTAAATTTGAGTTATTTACCCAACACGCACACAATTGAAATACGCGCGGTCTTGACTTGGTCGCGCACACCATTTTACATACGCATGTGACGTAAGATAGTTAGTTCTTATCCTATTCAACCAAGTGATGTATTGAGTTTGCGCAGCGGGGTTTTGCCCATCACTGCCTATTACAAGAACGTAACCCCCCGCGTCTCGCAAGAGACTACTGTACTGCTTTTTCCCTCTCCCGTTATCTCGGCTTTGTTTCTTTATCTGGCCTTCGTCTTATCATTTTATACTTTCTTTTATCTCTTCCTTCCTCAATCGGCGTTCTCTTGCGCCTCATAGTTTCTTTTTCGTTATCCTTCTTCACTAATGTCATTTATACTCCTCGCATTACTTTCCCGTGAATTCTTTTCTTCCACGGACTCCTATCTTTATTTTCCTATTTTCCTATTTTGCATTTATTTTTTATGTATCGGCTAATTGATCTCGGAATCTCATTCAGCTCTTCTCTGTAAAGGAATATAAAACCCACTCTCATCCTTTCATTTATTTTTTATTTTTTTTTGTCGATTCCGCTAACTCGTCTTTTTTTAATTGTTTCCGCCTTTGTCCCTGCCAAATCCCCCTTCCAAAATCTCTCTCTTTCACTTACTCCCTCTCTTTTCCCCCTCTCTCCCTCTCACTCTCTCTCACTCCCTCTCGCTCTCTCCCGCTCCCTCCCGATCCCTCTCACTCCCTCTCCCTCCTCTTTTCGTGCTGGGGTCCATTCTGTCTTATTTTCTCCTTACTTGATAACGGTCGGGAAATTTAATAATCGAGGCGTCTCCTTGTGTGCCGCAGCAGTGTCGTCCTAACTCTCGATTCGGGCGCGGTTCTATTTCCGAACTCCCAATGCGGTTCACTGAATCGCCTTCTGTTCTATTTCCGAACTCCCAATGCGGTTCACTGAATCGCCTTCTCACGTCCTGAGAGCTTTTTTGTTCGTACTTCGCTTTTCCATCGCTGTGTTTTTCATTTATATCTCGGTAAGGAGAACTTACTCACTCGATCCGGAGGTCCTTTCTTTTACCGCTTACTCGTCTTGTCATATTTCTCGTTTAAAAGGCTATGCGTCGGACGCTTTTATATTCACTCTCGAGTCTGATTAGTTCCACTGTGCGGTTTTCGTCGTCGGGGCGATAGGAATAATGAGGGACGCGTTTTCTGGTAGTTGTTTTTCTAGGAATTTAGTCGCCTCTCGGGAACTTCCGTTTCTCAGGGTCGTTTCTCTTCTCCCCCACTCCATCTCCGTTTCTCACTCTTTCTCTCACCGAAAAAAATGGTCTAATTTTAACATACTAGGGTTTCTTTAAAAAACCGCGGGGGGAGAATGTCAAACCAATGAAAAACACCGTCATAAATATGTTTTTGTTTCTAGAACGTTTTAGTTTTCTTCCATCTGCTTTAAAGGGCGAAAGGGGCTTTGTACTATTTATTCGTCTCGTATTAAGAGACGAATTATTCGTCACTCCAACAATTGATTCATTGCGGTTGATAATTCTCATTACGGCAGCCACCAATCGTTGACGAGAAATTTTTGCGAGCCGCACATTGAGTTCAACTGATCCAATTTTTAGTATTGCTCATTAATTTTTTTAGTTTGAGCAAAATTTTCATTTGAAGGCCATTTATTTTTATCCTTCCCTGAAGCAAGCGAAATTAAAACCATTTTTCAGCCGAACTTGGCCACCTATCATCGAAACTGAACGATTTATTCTTTAACTTTAACTTACCTCTCCCATCTTCGCGAAAGTCCTACCAAATCTAATCTCTTCGGTAGACAGATAAACATTTTTCATCATATTTTTTCCTTTGTAGCTGAAAACGTCATGTGTCAAAACTTGGGCGTGATTATTTTTTCAATCTTGTCGTCCCCTGCATCCGTCATGTCCTTTTCCGTGCATAACGCCGCTATTTTTTAATGTTTCGGATTATTCGAAGTCTTTGCTTTTTCTCCGACGCTTCTATAACTAATTTCTGGAAAAAGAGGAAGTAGGAGCCACCCAAGACCACAAATTTCTCGGGAGGGAGGATGAAAAGGAGGCGCGTTATTTCTCCGACACTCCCAAGTTATCTTACCCCCGTTTCCGGATGACTGTAATCAACAGCTGTGTATAACTCCGCACGTTTTTTCTCCCTTCGCTTTTTGTTCCGAACACGCGGTGGACGCAAAACATAAAACGCTGAAACTGTGCCAAGTTCATATTTATCAGACACCCTTTCTGTTTTGGTGGATTTCTAACCCATAATTGAATTAGCTCGCGTCTATATATTTTTATCCTCATATATATATATATATATATATATATATATATATATATATATATATATGTGTGTGTGTGTGTGTGTGTGTGTGTGTGTATGTATGTGTGTGTGTTCTTTAATTTATTCTATTTCTTGTGAAGGAGATATTATTAGACTGCTTTGTATCTGATAGGTTTCTTCGATTGCCAAGAGTTTCGAAGCGCCTGGAGCGTAAACTATCTGTACGGAGGAGATATCTGGAAAATGTACACCTCCGATACGCAAACACTGAACGTGGCCAGCAATATCTTTTAACGACCTCTTGCTCCATCCCTCCCCTCCTTTTATTTCGTGCTTCTGACGATTTCACGAAAAGGATATTCTACCCAAGACTTCTTTCACATTACGGCCTTCGTGGATTCTCTTACGAAGAGATTTAGAAGAATGGTGTGAGAGATGCAAGAGGGATACGCGGAAAGTCCCTTCGGATCGTTTACTCGTGTTTCGCTTGTTCTCCGCACCTGTCGTTCGCAACCGAAATGGCCGCCTGCATTCGAGGAGTTCGATCGACGTCTTCCAACGATGGATCCATGGACGACCTCAGTCTATCTGCGGCGGCGAAAGCGCAGATGTCCATCATACAGGTGAGGGATCTCTGGTTTTTAGGGACTAATTCCAAAGCGTGGGGCGATTTTTTCTGTAAAAGTCCTGCTATTCGTTCCCGATCAATAATATAGACTATAGACTAACACTCCTACAAGATAGCTTTAAAGCTTGAAAAATGCAAAACAAGACTGAACGCGCCTTGGACGCTAGCAAAAATACACGGTTGGATAAATAAATATATAGGATTTGATGCACTAATGAATACGCTGCCATTCCAGAAGCGATGAATACTAATAGTCCATTTTCTGCAAAGCGTCATGTTCTAAAGTATTTTCAAAAGACGTACAAAATATAGCTAAAATAGTCGATAAATATACAAATGGATGTCATTCGCACGATTGGTATCAGAGCGAAAGAGGAAATCGATGTAATTGTATAATATTTAAATAATAGTTTGAAAATTACATTTAGGAAGTAAAGTTTTCATAAGTAAAATCGGAAGTATTAAGGTTTATAGGTTGAATGAATAACTCTTCAATGAGCAGTAATACTTCGGGAAGCGTTTCTGTTTTGTTAAATAGTCTCTGAGTACATGAGAAATCTGATAGCCAGTGCTTTTGTAAATGAGTACCCATATTTTAGCAAGATCGCGGGTGAAGGGATTCCTTTTCTGCGGCAGTGGTTTTCAAAGTGCGGCTAACGGAAAATAGTAAACAGCGTTGCTCAACGTGCGTGACTATACTATTTTTTTTCTAACAAAGTCCGACTTTATTTACTGCTGCCAATCAAATGGGTATCATTCGGTTGATGTACTCTTTTTTTGAGAGATTGGAAAAACTCCACTCAGAAGATTCTTTTTTGTCACGCGTACCTATCATTTGGGTAGGAGATAACATGTTTGGAAAACACTATGACACTATACATGGGCGCTCACTTCGAAGTTTATATAAAAATATAAAAGTCACAGATGCGGCGCGAAGTTGGATATAAAGGCGACCTCAGACGGCACTTCTCGATGGGCGGAATTCCATCATTATCGCCGCCGACCTACGCCCTTGGGCGACATTTTGTTTTGTCGCTTCGGGCTGAAAATATTACGGTCCTGGTGGAGGTACACCCTATAGAGATGGACGTTAATATGTTTTAAGCTTCAAATAATCCGATTATTTTCTATTGTTTTGGAATAATTCTTTTGTGGAACTCCTGCGCACCAAAGAAAAATATCGTATACAAAAGAAGATAACGAGAAAGTAATAAGAGGGCGCATGCGTCCCATCTCGCTCGTATTTTTCTCCTACAGGCTGACTCAGTCTGTATTTTCATTCTCCGGACTCGCAGCCAACAAGATTACCAGGCCAGTGGCACATTTGAAAGGGCCGAATTTCTAGGGCGGCAGTTTGCGAGGAGATCACAAAACAAAATAATAAAGTCAAGCCCGCAGTTTACGCAGCCCGCGTCTCACTTGTCTCCGCGATCACCACAGCCACCAGCACCATCCGCTGTCCCTTCTGCATCGAAGAGCACCATAGACGTCCTTACTCTTCCGGCAACGAGATGGAGGAGGAGCTTGCGATGCTCGTCAGTCACCTGTTTATTTGTGTGCGTGCTCGAAGTCGCAGCGTTGTTTATTCCGCTTCCTAGAGGGAGAGGATGCCCCGTAGAGATAGAAACTCGCTATGGAGGCAGTAAATGTTGTCAGTAAAGCCGAGAAGCCTCGGCAAGGAGCTGAAAAAACACAACCAGAGCCAAAGCGAAGCTTATGAGTTAAAAAAAATCCTCACGAATGGCAGAGCACTTAAAATGGGAACCGTTTAAACGCCTCGTGAAGACTCCTGCGGTTATCGTCTCCTCTCCACTGGAATAGCAGGTTGAAAACTTTACGGTTGGGTGAAAGAACCGTTTGCATGCCGACGACACAAACTCGTTGCCTTTTTTTTGTAACCGGTCATATCTAAAGAGCGGATGTAACAGTTATCGCGTTGACCTATCAATGAGCACTATTTTGATGCAGAAAAACTTGAAATATATTTAAATAAATGTATGTGCCCTTTTTGTCGCAACAATTCTTTAAGAAAGCGCGTATCCGCGGCTGATGTGTAACTTGTTTTGGTCCTATCTATATTTATTGGCAAAATTGATAAAGTTTTATGGCAGTTTCAAAATAAGAAATTGAGTTAATTTTTCTTTTATTATCGGTATGTATTAGAGGCAAATCTCTACAATATACGATTGCTTATAAATTTCATTTGCGTTATGTTGGGCTCGTTAATTTTATCGTTACTCCAATTTACTTTCTGGATATGGTAATTATGCATCTAGTCTCAGACATGTTGCCAAAAAATTCTCGTTTTATGAAACCAGCTCATGCTAATACTATATGAATGTAGTTAAGGTCAGAGTTGTCCCTAGGGTAGGGCGAATGGGGACGGCCACCCCAGTCCCCGCGCCATCAACGTAAGGAAGCTCTGTTTAAATTAGGGGTCACTTTTAAGTCTTACAAGGCAGAAGCAATGCCATTGCCACCTTAGAATATGTGTTTTGGTCTCCTCCAGACAATTATTCACACACGCACGCACATACATTCATATATGTTAAATTTATCCACATATCCAGAGTCAGACCTAACCCTAAAACCTTCCGTAAACTCACACTTAATTTTCTCCATGAGAACTCGATGGGAAGAATTGGGGAAAAAACAACCGCCGAACTGGTTCAAAATGACCCGACGACACATTTAAGATTGCAACGCTTCCGCCCGAAGGATTGTCGAGTAATGTCGTTGCATTCATCCGAAGCTGTAATCCTCCATAAACAGCTGTAGCATCGACCAGCAGGGAAGCAGTTTCGGGAGGGTCGACCCAAATGACTCCCTCCGCGTTCCCTTTAAAATTGTCGAGAGAGGGAGATGAGGAGCGGAGAGCGGCGTACATTAATAAGGGCTACGGACGACGGCATCAATTAGGGAGAGGGTGAGGAGGAATAGGGGAAGAAAGGGGGAAAGAGAGAGGTTGGAGGAGATGGAGAAGGAGATGGGGAAGCGTGACAAAAAGATTGGAGAACGGGATGGGAAAGAAATGGGGGGGGAGAAGGACAAGAATGAGGAGATGGAGAATGGTATATGGAAGGAAGAGCAATGAGTGGAGTATGGAGAAGGAAGGTGATGAGAGAAATAGAGCGATAGAGGGAGGAGGAGAAAGAAGGAATAAAGTAAAAAGGAACGTGGTGAAATGAAGTAAATAAGAGAGGAAGATTAAAGAGGAGAGGTTTTCGGTGAGAATAAACGTCGAGTAAAAGAGAAGGATAAAGGATTTAAGAGGAGGTAAAAAACGTAAATAAGTTACCAAAGCAACACGGCAAAATCGTGAAAAAATAATGGAGAAAAACGAAACTAGCGAAGCTTACGTGCAAATATGGCGAGAATAAAAAAATTGGGTATGAAAGCTTAGATTTAAATCTAATTATACGTTCACGACTGCGCCAGAAGGTAATGAATAACAGAAAAGGACTATAGGGGAAGAGGATGAAGGGAAGAAAGGAATGGTCAAAAAAGAGGAGAAGACGGAGAATCGAGATGGGAGAGGAGTATGAGGACAGAATTGGAAAACGAGGAGGAAGGATATGGCGGGAGAGCGAGATGGAACAGGAAGAGGAGGTGAGAGGGACGAGAACGGACGGATGAAAGGGGAAAAGAGGAGGGGTATTGCGGGAGGGTGTTGAGAGAGAGAGAGAAGGAGGAGGAAAGAGTTGGTTTTTTAGGGGAGTGGCGTGGGAGACGAAGGCGACGGCGCGAGAAAAAAATCTCTGCCCCTGAAAAGGGAGGCGCCACGGTCGGAAAGAGCGAGAGAGAGAGAGAGAGGCGATCGTAAATAGATTTCGGTTGTCGCTGCTGCTGTCGGAGATCGCACGCACGTCGAAAGAGGCGTCCACGTGGCTGCTCTCCTCGGGATACCCGAAATAGGAATTCTGGAATAAAAGCAAATGGACCAATAGGAGAAGAGGACTAAGTGAACAAGATGGAGAGATCGGAAGAGAGAGAGAGAGGGAGTCGGAGGGCGTGAACCACTTCTTTGGAAAGGATATTAAAAAAAAATTCTTCCGTTTAAATTGGTTTTCTGTGGTTCTTTTCTTATTTTCTCCCCACAAGCCTATTAAATGCACAATTAAAGTGGAAACGTTCTTTTAAAAAAAAATAGAAATTTTAATAGGATCTACTGCGCTGTCTTCCGAAGTGCCGGCTTTATTAAAAATTCATTCTTCTCTGGTGTATATCCTTGTCCTTGCGGGCATTATTTTGGTCCTACTGGTGAGCCTAAGTAAAAGTTGAATATTAGCTTATTGGCACTTAAGTCACAGGTTCGTGTCTCAACATGAGCATGGTCGCTTTTGTCCGTCGTTAATGTTAATATATTAAATGTGAATATGACGATTTTCCTGAGCAATCTGTGCAATGCATTAATAAAAAATTCTCACATTGACTCAGTGATCTTATTATCACGCCTGGATTTAGTCTGTGGTTCTATGTACATTTCACTATACCGAATGCATCGTCGAATATAATAACACTTCATCGAATATTCAATGAAATATAAATATTTTACCATTACTGAAGATGGAAAAGGGTTAACTCTACGAAACAAAAGACCGCTCACCCCCCTTCACAGCATACACTATCGTTTATTCAATACCACAAACATGGTCGAATTAAGTGCCCGAGGAAAAAAATTCATTTTCAACTGTGGGTACCTAAAAATAAAACACCGCGATAATTTTTCATCAATGGAACAATTTGACGCCTCGTGGGGAAAGATAAGTGCGGATAAGGACTTACACGATTTCCTCCCACTTCACTTTATCGCTTTCCCAACAGCTTTTCCACTTTCTTTTTCTTCGTCCCATCAAACTATCTCAGCTTTAAAAGGGACTGAGAGCACGTGGCTTTCTTCTTCCACTCGCTCCTCGACCCTTCTTCGCCCTTCTCTTCGCCTCTCCCTCTCTCTCTCTCCGCCTCTCCCTCTATCTCTCTCTCTCCCTCTCTCTCCGCCTCTCCCTCCCTCTCTCTCCGCCTCTCCCTCCCTCTCTCTCTCTCCCCGTCTTTCCCTCCCTTTAACTCTTACTTTTCGTTTTCATTTCCTTTTATCCATTTTCAATCGTGTCTTTCTCTCTCTGTCTCTTCTCCTTGTGTCATTCACCCTAATCACCGCCCCCTCGAAAGACACGTGTTTACGATTTCTCTTCGGAGCATAGTAATATAACTCGTCGTCTAAAAATGAAGTCATTATTTATATTCTTCATTCCTTATTCTCGTCTCATCTATGGGAAAAGAAAAAAATCGCTCCATTGAAAGTCTTTTCGTTTGCCTTGTGAAAGGAGCGCGCTGAGGGCGCAATGCATCGATAGATTTGTAATCACAAACGGCTTATAAGAGTAGGAGGCCTTTTTTAGGATCCGTAAAGCTGGCGGAAAAGAGTCTTCAGACCGTAAACACACTTCAGAAGTGTTGTGATATGGTTGGCGTGGGGATTATTTAAGGAACTCCAGGTTTCGGAATGTGTACGTGTTGTGCTTTCTGTCCAAAATATTATGTCCTCTTATCTTTCTTCGCGTTTTACAGAACCGTCTTTCTGTTTTCCCAGGATGACTCAATATTTTATAGCTTAGTGTAATAGCTTCGAATACTGCCATGCCATTTTGGGTTGAAAACGTTCAACGAATTACTAAATGCTTTTTCGTTATTGTTTGAACTGTCCAACTAAGACCCGGGTTCGATTCCCGGTCATAGCAGAATTTTTTCTGTTTCAAAGTTATGTCCAACTAAGGTTATAATTTTATTTAAACGATTTTTAAATATTATCTGCAGAAGTGACGACGGCGAAATGATGAGCCTTTAGATCAGTGTTTCTCAACCTTTCTTTTGTTTGCGTCACCCCATTTCTGTTCTGCGTCACTTCGTTTACTGTTCCATTTCCTTCAAGTCATCTTTAAAGATAAATTAGGCTTTATCTACAAAATAAAGGTCAAAATTTATGCATTCAAAGAAGCAGAGGCAGGTATTCTTCTGGTTTTATTTATTTTTATAAGCCAGAATATGATACACTGTGAATTTATCAAATATTTGCGTCACCCTTAAATAACTCTCGCGTCACCCTGCGGTGTGATGTCACCCCGGTTGAGAAACACTGCTTTAGATCATAATGGTTAGCATATTTTTTCATTTTTCCTCTGTGAATTAGCACGTACAAAATGGTTTCCGTTGATCTCAAGAGTTTTTGAATTGTTTGGTAAAGAATATCAATCACATTTTTCAGTCGCAGTCGATTATATTTAAATCATCACTTCAATACTACATTGTTAATTATTCATTGGCTTGAAAATTACGTTAAGATTCTATAAAATTATTTTTTTCTTAGACCACGAGTCATTGAAAAAATTGTATCAATGATTACATTGTTATTCTGAAATTCACCAATTTGGTGGGTGGCAGGGGGTGTAATGTGTGGTTGTAAACATAAACACTACAAACCTAGCTAACAACCACCCAAATATTAACAAATACTATCTCTCGTCTGTTCGAAATAATACGAAATGATTTTATTTTAAAGTGGGTGTCCCTTTATACGAAGCACCGCCTACTTACGCATTACGAAGATGAAAAGTATCGTATTGTCACTCTGGGAGTCAATTTGCGCGCGCGCGTGCATGCGTGTATATATAAAAAACGGAGATGCGGTTGAGCACACCACGTGTTCGTCTGGGCCCACGAGACTCCGGGAGAAGAGCGTTTATGTGTGTCCTGCACTTCTCTCCTTCTCTCCCGCTCTCCTCTCTCCCTCCCTTCATCTTCTCTGCCGCCGTATTTTTAGAAGAAGGGAAGACTCATTTCCCGAGATCCTCCACGCCCACCTCCCTCTCTCCGTCCTTCCGTTTGGATAACCTCCATCCACCCCTTCCTATGCAACCGGGGTGCTTCGATACGTATCAAGTGAATTCGTTGGATCATGTCGTTTCGGGATGGAAGAATTCGGAATAAATTGTTGGTCGACTTGAACTTTACGCGCAGATTGAGTGACTTTATTGCCTCGTATGTGAGACGTGATTCCATTGTTGTGTAGATGTTGTGTATCGATTGGTGACACATTTTGTTTTGCCCTGCTCTTTATGTTATGATAAGAATAATCTCCTTGTTTGATTTTAGTTTTGATGATATTTACGTGGATTCCATAATTATGGGCTCTGTATTACTTAATGACAGTTAACCAAAAACTGTTATGAACGATAAAAGCAGAAATATATCAATCATGGGACAATTGTGTTGGAGTAACTTCTACACAGACAGGCATATGCTGGAAACGTTCTGAAAAAGTAGGAGAAAAATTCTGCCATAAGCGAGTCTTCCACTTACCAGGCGTATATTCTATCACTGATATACTAGGTCGTTCAATTGGAGAATGTCCCTCCAGCAAGTAGAATGCCCGGGTTCGATTCCGGGTCAAGGCAGAATTTTTCTCCTGCTTTTTCAGAATGTGTTCATCAACCAAAAGAGTTTCGAAATATTTTTGTAGGATTGCAAATTAATTCAGCCTTCGAAACACATTTGTTGAAAATGCCATAAACATGAGATATTCATCAAACTCGGCGCCTTCATCCTTCCGAAATAAAAAAATTAGGACGAGGGCGCAGTGCGAATATATGTAACAATTCGTCACGCAGGGCATCCTCCTCCGCGTCCGCCGCATGTTGCGTGCGGTCGACGACTCGTGTTTTTTGCGCTCGGCCGTCATCGAGTTTCGCTTGAGGAGCCACGTGCTTAAGGGGAGAATGAAGTCATACCCTCGATTTCTTGCGGGTTTATTTATCACCACAGCCTTCTATTTAGTTCTGCGCGGAAAAAAAGATTTGATAAATTTTGCAGACCTCTGGGGTTGTAAAAATATTCGTAACGACTCGATCCGTTTTTCATTTAAACGTTACATGTAGATGTGTACTATTTGCTGAATTATTAAATTAACAATCATTTTAGCAAGTGTTTTCCCAATTTATTTTTGTAACTGAGATTGGTATATTGTTTGATTGAACTGTACAAAACTAGCCGCTTGGGAAGTTCCTTCCCTTTGTCAGAGACCAAACTTTCACGTTTCCTTGGTACATGCACTGGTTGTTTGATACAGCGATCATAAATACGTCATCAGAGCTTCCCGTTTAATTACCTAATGGAATTCCTTTGTCTGTTTCCTCACAGATCTACACGGATTGGGCGAATCATTACCTGGAGAAGGCAAGATGTCGACGGAGGATAGCAGATCTACAAGCAGATCTGTGCGATGGAGTCCTGCTTGCGGAGCTCATCTCATCTCTCAGTGAGTATCTATCCTATCTTTGAACCAGGGGCGGACTGACCGTATAAACTTTCGGTGCAAAGGGCCGGTCTGCTGAAACTAATATATTAATTATTTATCAATTAGTCATTATTTTCCATGTTAACATTTTCTCTCCAGTATATTACTTGATTTTAAATAAGATTTGATCCACTCTCCGCTAATAGTGCGATGGGAGGCGGGCTGACCGCGTGTTCTTCACAAATTACCGGGCCGTTTTATACCTCTCAGTCCGCTCCTGCTTTGAACAAATGAAAATGTCAGTAAAGGCGTTGCTTTTGCGTGAATATTATTACTTACGAACAAAAGTTGATTTTTACAACAACTCTGCGATGTGTTTACATCTTTGGACATGTTCAATGAATTTTTTTCTTCTGTACGTACTTTAATTTATGGTTAAATGTTTCCACAGTTAATGATCTTAAATCTATTTGGTACCTTCTATTATAGTTTATTTACTATTAATGTGATACAACAAGTAAGGAAGATTTTGTCATAATTAATGGGCATAAAAGGTATTTTTGAGTTAAACCCTCTAGCCCCGTCCATGGTCAAATTAAATTGATTTTCGTAAAAATACCGGTCACGATTCCAGAAAAATTTCCTGCACATTTCTCTCCAATCCCTGATAATATGGCTGCTCTGACTTAATCAGTTGGACGTAATGAAAATATAAACGTTTTTTTCCTACGACGTATCCGCCGTAGAATTATTTTGCCGTCTACCTCCCATAGGACGAGATTAGAATATTTCACTGCCATCGCGATCAACTCGAATTTATTTTCGCGTCCACTTTTCCCTTTCGAATGCCTCACCGCGAGCTTTTTACGACCTCTCTCATCCCTAGAGATGCTCAACTCGTGGAGAGAGAGAGAGAGAGTCCGGGAATAAGACCGGAGGAGGAAACAAAAAAGCACCGCCTCTTTCTGTATATAGAGAGAGATATATAAAGAGCGTTCAATTGAAATGAAAAAATCGTGAGTGCGAGCTTTTTAAAAGCGGTTCCGCACGTCAAACAGCGCGCGCAATATGGCTTTTCGAGGGTCATGAGTTTGAGAGAGAGAGAGAGAGGTTCGAGGAGCTTTATCTTCAGCGAGGCTGCGTCTAGGCGGATGCTGCAATGCCCTTCTGGTGCTCTCTCCCTTCTCTTCCCTCTCCCTCTCCACTTCTGCATACTGTACGGAGAATGAGGTCCGCCATGTGAGGAAGCGTGGGCGGAAGGAGAGCGGGGGAAGGATCGGTCCAAATGCTACTGCCCTTCCTTAACGATGTCATCCCTCTACTCCCTCCCTGGTCTCCTTCCTCTCCCTACTTCTCAGTCTCCTTCCTCTCCCTACTCCCTATTCTCCTCCCCCGCCGCCGCTAACCTTCCCTCTCGCCCCGTCTCCCGTTTTTTCCTCCCCTTTCGCATCTCTTCCCAGACGCATTTTCCCTCCCTTTCCGTTACAAACCAGCCAGCGTGGGCCACGCACTCCGTCGGGAAAATGGGGAGAAAGGAGCAAAAAATACTTAAAGGGGCGGCCGCCCTTGTGATCATGGTGTCTCTTGAAAGACTCAGGCGACCATGTGGACGCACTTTTACCTCCGTGATGGTTTGGTCATTTACCTTTTTTCGTGTGGCATATTTTAAAGGGTCCGAGGAGATATTTTCATCAAATTTTATTTTTTTTGGAAGCAGTGCTTACGCATTTATAGTAAAATTAAAATGCCCTATCTCAGTGTTTTCCAATTTTTTTTCTGGTGGCGACGCCCTAAGCTACATACCAAAATTAACGCGACGCCATACATCCTCCATTTTTTCTATTTTGTACATTCGTAAGTATGTATGTTAAAAAGTATTAAAAATATGTTAAATTCATATGCGAGGGAGACAGGATATGTAATGCTGCCGTGTACGATGTTATTCATTAAAAATAAAACAATATAATATTTTTAAACTTTTTATTTGTTTTGCTTTTAATGCGGTACAGATGCTTGCTGATAATTACATTTAGTTATAATATTGGGGTGAATGGTGGACAAATTAATGCGCGTTTCTTCCTTAAGCATTTTAAATCGTTCTCGTGACGTCTTTAGTGTTACTTACAGTATAGTACTTATAGACAGGGGCGCCCCTAGAGAGGTGTGGGGCCCGGGGCAAATCGCCTTGTGCGAGACCCTGTTAACATACACAATCAAATTTAACTTAGGCTTTCTTTGCGGTGATATCGAGGCGCGGGGCCCCCCAAAGTTCGGAGCCCGGGGCAGTCGCCCCGATTTGCTTTACGTTAGGGCTTATAGATCTTTATATATTTTTATGCAGTTTTTCTTTGTTTTTACCCTAAGAATTATACTTTATACTAAACTTTTCTTGTACATATTTGAATACATCTCGCGACACGTCATCGCACGTAGCGAGACACTAATGTGTCGTGGCGCACAGTTTGGAAATCACTGCCCTAGCTAATTTACTTTATTTACAGACTCAGAATATTAATTTAGTGCCACAATAACGTTTTTCTGGGAAATAAAATTGTCAGTATTAACGGATTTGAGTAGTAAGATCGCAGCCATCCTACGTGTAACTGAATGCGTAAAAGATTGCGTACTATCGAGGTTGTGATTCACTTGTTTTGTCCTCTCGATCGTTCAAAGATTTAATTGCACGTTCATTTTCCATAACTCGTCTTTAAATTTATTTTACTCATCTTTTGGGTGCATCTCCTTTAAATCGTTGAAAAAAACTCACTCTTGTCCGCTACTGCAAACTTCTACCAGAGATTCATGGAAATTAACGCTTAATGTCAAATCTTAACGGTAATCCTCGCGCTGCTTAAGCTGCTCTGCAAGTGATACAACTCTATTCTCGCTTTTAATGTTTCAGAACGTCACTTATAATTTTCGAGTATTGTTAGCGTGCATTATGGTTATCACGTTACATTATGCTAGATATACAGAGGCCAAGTAGGCATATCTCTCAGATGATTTGCGAGTAACCCCTTAAGTGCGTCTACCCCACGACAAATGGAGCCTTTTACGAAGTTGTTTCGCTCGCAAAAACCTTTTAGCGCTTCCAGAAGAAAATGAGAAAATGATGAACAATAAAGTTTGCGAGGCAGGCAGCGCGGAGATGAGTGCGGTGGGTTGGGAAGAAAAAGAGAGAGAGAGCAAGAGGAGTTAGAGAAAGAGAGGGAGGAAAAACTGTTAGATAAGAATCAGAGGGTGAAGTAGAGAAGACCCCTGTATACATTTACGCATTTTTCCCCTCTGCATTGCGAGAAGAATCAGAGGCAGAAAATGTTTACCTTAAACTTGGAATAAGCTGTTTACAAATCACGTCCTCAATGGCGAGTGTTACTAGTGCATCCGCTAGTATGTTTAACCTCCAATGCACCTGATTCACGGTACCAAGTTTTAGTGCAGCAGTACTTACAAGTATGTAAAGATGGTAGTGAAAATCAAAATATAACATTAATCTCGATTGTCTTTCAAATTAATTTTTCTCATTTCTCGAACTGATATAGCTGATATTATTTTTATTGCCTTTAATTAGTTTTCACAATCCCTGGTAACAGAGGCAGTTAACGATTTAATTCATAATAAATTAATTCAAGTATGAATAATAACATCCCTGCGGAAATTCAAAGATAGAATTTTTTGTTTTTCGCCATGCAAATCACGTTAAAGTTATGGTCTGAAAGAAAATAAGTTCAGAAGCAGTAACGATAGATCTCTTCAGATTTTTGAAATCTGAGAAAGGAAAATTCTTCCGACTCCTTCACGTTGTTTTGTCTACGGAACTTAGCAGCTCTTCCACAATAACACACGGCCTCGTTAAGTCGTTAAATGTCTAAAACACGGGTGGAAATATATTGCTGCAATAAAAAATACGGCCAAAATCTTACGACCTAAAAACTCAGTAGCTTAATTAAAGTCGTCGCAGAAGATTAGAAGGTAGGAGCAAGATTTCGCGGAAAGAACAAAAGGGAATTATAGTATAAAGCGAGAGTTCATCAGCCGTTAAATCAGGCGTTAAATTTACCTCTATATTTAACAAGCACTTGTATTTGTAAGTTTAACTGTTTAAAAGGTTGTTTACAAAACATAGAAAATCGAATATTTTATAAATGGAGTGAGGATAAGGATGGGGAAGTAGAATATATGGTAAAAAGTTTAAGAGAAAAATTGAACAGTATTACACTCGACATTAACGAGATGAAATTTCGTTTTATGAATCCTAATATGTGATTTCTGATGATTTCCCGAGTATAATTTATCTCAAATGTTTCGAGAAATGTTTTAAAACTAAAAGCCGATTTTCTTTCTCCCTTTGGAAGTAGTCCTTAAAATAGAAGTTTTCCATAAAGAGAATTTGAAATTTTGGACTTCTCTCATTACAAAACAGTCATCAGAGTCAGATATGAAAAGACTTGACGTAAGAGAACCCGGTAAAAAATATTTTTAAATGGCATTATTTAGACCGAGATGATTGTCATGAGGTAGGCAGGAGTTACAAGAACAATAGGGGAGAGCGTAGTGGAAGAGTGCAAAGTTGGAAAAGGAACGGGAAACGGGCGAAAAGAGAAAGTAGAAACGGAAGATACAAACTCAAGGAACAGTGAATGGGTGAAAGTGGAGGCAAGAGAGTAGCGAGGTGGCAAAGCGAGAAGAAACTGGTTAAAATAAGGAAAAAAAAGGAGAGAGGATGAAAGAGGCAAGGGTAACTTGGTGGAATTTATCCGTTTACGAGAAAAGGTTGAGCGGGGGAGAAAGAGAGAGAGAGAGAGGTGGGGAAGGGAGGAGAGATGGAGAGAGGGAAAGAGAAGTGAGGGACTGAGAAAGTGAATGAGTGTATAACGAGGAGGTGATGGATGCCTTAACTCCGTGAGAGACGACCAAGTGCGTGCGTGCGTGTGTGCGCGCATATAAGGGTGGCATCCGCCTCCTACCCTTTTTCTCCCATGCATCCCTTCTCCACGAATCCTTCCACTTTTCGCCCCATCCTCCACCTTTCGACCATCCACTCCTCCACCCTCTCTTCCTCCCGTAAGTGGTTTTTAAGTCCTGGGGAAAGTAGGGGTCTCGGTTTTGTGCGTGTGTGCTTACCGAAAAAGGGGACTCTGTGCATCCTTCACCCCCTCCTCCCTTTATCCCCCTCCCCCTCGACCGCCATCTCCTCCTCGTCATTCTCCGCCCTCATTTTTTTCGTACAAGGGGTGGAGAGGGGATGAGAATGAGTGTATTTCCAAAGGGGATGAAGTAGGGTTTTTAGGGAGAGCGATGGGGAGGGAGTGCACTAGGGAGCGAGTAGATATATACACACACACACACACAACCCCGAGTCGTCTTTTCTCCTTCCGTGTCAGTCGTGTCTCCTGGTAGGATACGCCTCGGGCTCTCCCTATGCTGCTCCCTCTAAAGATATAGGGCGTGAGGGTGTGAGAAAGACTGGGAGGGTTGCATTCTTCAGGGGAATAGAGGGGGGCGCGGTGGAGAAGGGGGCGGACAGATAAGGGACGGGCGCGCACGACGAGGGGAGGAGGCATTGTGAGGAAAGATGGAAGAGGTGAGAGAAATAGGTGGAGCTCGGCGTTATTTTCCTTGAGGGGGTTTTTGAAGCGCGCATGAATGAAGAAAAATTGTTTCGGTACAGGATGATGGTTTTTTTCTGAGGCGAAGAACTTCGAAGGGAAAAATGTTTATCTTCGAAATATCCGGGAGCGTATATGCGAGCGGGGATGTTTGATGCCTATGCGTTACATATCCGTAAGAAAATTCATTTTCCGAAAAATAACACATACGAGGCGGATTTGGCATTTGTTTCTTCAGAACAACAATAGGCAATACTTATAGTTTTGGTAGTAGCTTTTTATCAAGAGATTTGGAGCGCGCGCAGGAAAAGCGACGTTCGAAAGTTCTTTTAAAAAAATAAAATCTGGATAAATTATTTTTTAAAGAGCGTTGTCGATTCGTTATACAAGGCGTCGTCGACCTATTTTTCTGACGTATCTCTTGGAGCATTTTTTTAAATAGACGCGCACCCTCAATCACATTTTAAAGTGACAATGAAATGAATTGCACGTGTACAGGGATTCCTTGTTTAACAAAAAGGGTACGTTCCTGAAAAGTGGTTCGTCGAGCAAAACTTCGCAAAACGAAATACTTTTCCTTTAAAGGCAATAAATGGATATGCATTTTGGTAACCCGAGATTACGCGTGCAGTGATACCTACTTACTTTGTATGAATTTGGGTACAGTAAATCAATGTAAATAAACAATATACATATGTATTACAGTGAGTAATAATTGAATATGATTATATAATATAACAAAAAGAAAAAAATAAGAAAAGATCTATGGGTGATGATTCACGGCTGGCCTTGAAATGTAGAAAAAATGCTTGTTCAGGAAACAAACCGTGTAATTACAGTGCGAAAATGTACATAAATATACATCGAGTTCAACGTTCGTGTTTTTGCTAAAATACTGGGTGAAATTGTTTGCGCTGACTTGAATCTTTCGCGAACTAATTTATTTTGTAACTGATCCACGTACCAAAAATTTCGTTATAGCAAAAATCCATTTTGCAAATCGAAAAGTGTTCTCTAATTTGCCGTTTGCGTTATAGCGAAAATTGGCAAACCGAGCGTTCCTAACTCGAGGAATTCCTGTATTAAATATATGGTTCATGTTTATAAATATAAATATTTTTTTAAATGTGGCAAGTTTCTGTTTTTCGCGTATTTTTCAATATTGCTCTAATGACCGTGCGTGACTTCTTAAGTGATAGAAAAACATACCTACCTTTAATTAACTTACTTACTGTTGAAAAGTTACATGAAAATGAAAAAGTATTTTTTCCATCCTGATTCTCATTTGTCGGTAAAGATGGCTCTATAAAACATAACGTTATTCGTGGTCGTAAAATTCCAGACCTTTGTTCAGAATTCATATATGAAAGCTGAGACAAGAAGAAAAAATTCTAATTTTCAATATTTTCGCGCATCCATTTAAAGCTCTGCGTATACCCTAAGGGGAACGCATATTCCCCCTGCCGTACTTTTGTCTCCATTACATGTGCTCCGTTATTTCGATCTCTTTATTTGCCAATTAAAACCTCTATAAGCCAAATCATGCAGAGAAAATTAAAAAAATAGACATTAAAGGAAAATTAACACATTATTTTTGCCATAGATGAAATTGTCGAGAAATAATATCATATCTTGGTTACTGTTGCACAAAGTAGTTTGCATATTCTAAGACTTTTAAAACTATGTCATTAAGTATAACTAGATGACAGGGCCGGCCTGAGGTACCTTAAAGCTGTGTGCTTGCTTGCCCGAGACACCAAAATTTAAGATTTTTCTGTAGATTATATGCTGAATCATCAAGCATCTTCAATGGCATTACTCTAATTTTTCCCATCTTATTACTACTTTTAAGCAGTAATAAATAATGCAAACATATTTTCGTAAAAATCTTACAAAAAAATGGTCTTGGGAGTCAAAATTACTCAGGCCGGCATTAATAAAGGGTATGATTTTTAGGTTAAAACAGTAAATCGTGAAAAAGGATAAGATATCTCGTGCACTCAAGAGGTTTGGAAGGTAGTCTTCTATAAAGCTTTCTTTTATCGTAAATTTGTTTATCTTTTGTTTTTCCTACACTGAGATACCTACTTGTTGACCTTTCGAACTAAAATACCTCATACTTTGTCTCTCTTTTTTGCTTAGCTTTTCCCTTTTGTCTGTCTCCAGTCTCCCTTTCATATCTGTATCCCTACGACTGTCCCTTTAAAAGCTATTACCGAGGCGTTCTCATAAACAATGAGTTCCAGCACTGAACATTCCTGTGATTCTTCTGCTCGTTTATTTCCATTGCTGAAAAGAAATTAATAAAGAAAACCGCAAATATTATTACGCTATTATAAATCTAGTTCTTTAATACTGATGAGGTGTCTTTTAGTTCACGTTACGTTCAAAAATACATTGAAATATTTTAGTTAACGTGTCCTACTTAAGAAACATGACTCAATAAATACACAATGGTGAAAAAACTAAAACTGCGTCATCATTATAATATTCACACACCTTGAACAATGAAAATTGTTTCCGTTAATTATCGTTTGTATCAGAGAGAACTTAGTCAAGACAAACCGTGTCGATTGTATAAATTAACTTCAAACCTATTTCACATATAAATATTTGTTTCGTAATGGTTTGTTCGTTATAAAAGCTTGAAAATATTTATATATTATTTATATAATATTTATCCTTAAAAACTGCAAATATTTACTACAACCGCTACATAAGTAAGAAACATAACCACCGATGACGTCGAAATGATTTTTTCTTCTCTTTATATTATATATATATATATATATATATATATATATATATATATATATATACACATATATATATATAACATTAATAATTAATCATTTAAAATTGTGACAGATGTAGTTAACCGGTATTTGGGGTCCTTTCCTTCCCGGAAATTTCCGGGACTTAAACAATTTTTCCCACGCCCGTCAACCGACGACCTTTTCCTATGGAGAGAGAGAGATCGACGGAGCGTCTTTTTTGAATTGCAAATCATGCCCGGAGTTGTAAAGTCTTTAAAGCCCAGCGATATTAGCAATCTCCATTAGAAGCACTCAAGTGGTTCCACAGTCACACTTTATGGAGCCATGTGGCAAGTCTCTTTGCCTACGCGACGGCCATTCGGTGCATGGCGGACGGATGCAAGCCTTTTACGCCTTATGCTTTTTATAGAGAAAGAGAGAGAGAATTGTTTGTTTTCTTCGGCTGCGTGTTCAATGAGCACTCCGCAGAGCGGGATGGAAGGGAAAAAAATTCGTGGGTGACGTGACGGTATTCCGGACAGATCGCGCCTTAAAACGATTAAAATACGGGCTGGAGGTGTGTGGCGACCCTTTCGATACTCATGCTTCTTTGTGTTCTTTCATTTCAGCAAATCAAAAAGTGCCGGACATCAACAAGAAGCCGAAAACCTCGTCGCAAATGGTGAGTACCTTAGCCTTTTTTTGCCCTTACGGGACTTTTTAAGTCTCATATTTATGCACGTAAACTTTAATCGTATGCCGAGAAGATGATAGCCATCATATATCCCATTGCCTTTGAGTGTCCTCTGTTTCTGCCTGGAGACAGAAGCACATACTAGGCGCCACATAGCGCTGATTTATGCGAAGCCATAAGTGAAGTTTTTGATGCTTCCGCTCGTCCAGAAGGCCATTTCCACTTGGAGGCTGAGCAGTACTTTTGTTTTTGAGACTTTTTTTAGATCTATATGCTTTCTTGCGAGAGGTTTTGAATTTTATTGTGGAGATGTAAAAGTATTTATTAGATGGAATGCTTGCCATTGTAATGACAAGTCAAGTAAATATTCGCAGTAATTTTCTGAAACTTCTCAGTCCCCTTACCAATATATATTGTTGTATAACAATGAGAAATGACAACTGTTCGGCATTGGAAGCCTTTCCTTATTAATAACGAATTAAACGTGCAAAAACATGTAAATGTGCTAATTTATGACGTCTAAGATTAAAGAATTTTTAATTTTTGAAAGTATAATATTAGATTAAAGTGCATATGATCTGGGTCGGCGACATTTTGTATCTTTAACGCTTTTGGTGCGGTTTCGTGGAACGACCCTTTCTATCGGATAAACCACTTAGAATGACATATTCGCTCGTGACCTAAATTCCCAAAAGTGAATGTTTATTAAAAGACTGCTCTTTAAATATGAAAACCTATTTTTACAAATACTATCTTATTCACCTATACTACGGCTCTTCTTGTGATGATGTTTACTCCGAGTTTGCAAAAGGTGTCTCTTCTTGTTTTATCGGTTGACGAGCCCTTGCAAATACGAGAGAAGAAACATGAAATGTTCATACACTTGCTGCGTGTTTTGTCGAACTGTTGACTTTGGCGCGTTGACGTTCAATGGATAGCGCGCATAAAAAAACAACCGAGACGCCTGTTTATTCATTCGCGCACCCTGTTTTTTTCGGGTATTATTTTTTTGCGACGGGAAACATATCAGTCGCAGCGCTGTTGAAAATATTTTTTCAAAGCGTAATGGCCAAGCGTTAAAGAGTAACCCCTAAACGAAATTCGTCCGGTTAACTGCCGAGCCTGCGGCTTATCCCCTAAAAAAAATAAGCATCAGAAGAGGTGGACGGCTTTTAATAACAGAAGGGGTGTCGTTTCATAAATTAAAAAGTTTGCCGGGTTTATTGCCGCCGCTTCGCACGGTTGCCATATTGAAGGAGGCTGATTGATGGCGCTGATGGGAGATGGCGTCTAGGACGGGAGTGCGGAGGAAAGGTTTGGAAAATTGGAAGCTGTCGAATGTGTCCGTGCGCGTCACTATGTTTTATTAGTGATCGTAAAACGCCGGAAATAAACTTTTTTAACGAAGGGATCGTTTATTTCACGCAATTAAAACCCCATAAATATAACGGGCGTAATTGATTAGAAGAGAATTTTTTAGGGAACGATTGTACTGGTCACGGTAAAAAAGGTTTTATTGGTCCTTTGGAAGCGTCGTCGTTCTTTGAAGTTTCGCCCTAGCATACGCGATGGAAGATTAGGGTGATGAAATCAACCAACCCGTTAATTGTACTTATAAATGAAGTTCGTCATAGATGAATTATTTTATGGCGCAAGAGGACCATGGAAAGCATGTAATGCATGATATATATCGTAATAATAATTCCTCATTTTTGTATAAGAGACATTATACAAAGGTGTGACATGTACACGATTATCAATTTAGACATTTATATGTTTAATTCATCGGAATCATTATATTGTTTCCGGGTAAATCCGCGGACAAGTGCAATTGCATTGATTTTGGAATATTTATTTATTAATATCATTTATTGGATTTTATTCATCAACAGCTAATCTTTAAAAAAATATGGAATACGTACCCTCAGTGTTAAAATGACTCGTTATCTGCTCAAACTCCCGCAGTCATAAGGACTAACACGCGATTTTTAAAAAGATCGATTTAAAACTATATATATATATATATATATATATATATATATATATATATATATAATGCCTGGACTTTCTTGAAAGATATTGCAGTTTCTGGTGGTATGAAATTACATCAAAATGGATGATGATGATATGGCGCTAGCTCGGCAAGAGCTCCTTATCCTCCACCTAATTGATTTATGGCACGCACTGCATCCATTAATCTCCATTCAACTTGGCGTTTTATGAGTCTAGCAAGACCTCATTTAACAGGGGCCGCCGGCCTTTCACATCTGAATCGATTTTTCACAGTTTCAGCAGTCATAAGGTTGCAATTTCCCGTGAATGCGAGCTCCAGACCTCATACAGAGCAGACTATTCTGACCATTAAACCGAATACCGAAACGGCCTCTTCTATTTCATGAAACGACGAAAATGAAATATCTCCGCAGTTTTCGACGTGTCTGGCGTTTTTACGAGCGGAGGAATGGGTTAAAAAATAGAATTTTCCTAGGGTGAGAATAGCGAATTTAATTCACTATGTGAATCTCTCCAGAATCTATTATGCTCTGCGCTATATGATTTTTTTGTAATATGTAAAATACACGTTTGTAGAAATAACGCATGCTGGCGCATTTTAACTCCCAAACAAAAACCATACCTACGTTCGTTTGATGACGGGAGACAATAAAAACGTAGCAAGGACGCCCAATCACACGAAAAATAGAGCAAGGGAAGTAGGTGTGATGGGCGAATAAATAAATCCCGTAATTGAAATGCTAAAATTCGAGTGTATTGCAGTTTGCACGTAATAATTTCATAATGAGAATGAACGCTCACATGAAATTTTCAGTCTTTTTTTATGACGTGGGAGTGCGTTTCAAAGTTTGTTTTTCATTTTGTGGGAAAAAATTTTCCCGAAACATCTGTTCCGTTTTAAATTACTCCGAGCCGTCCTCCGCCAATAAATTGTATCTGTCGATCGGCGAGCTGGATCTCCTGGAGCGACCGAATCCGACAACCGCCCCGAGGATATTAGTTCCGTCGACACCAGAGTTAATTAATTATTGCTGATGAAGTGGAAATATATTTCGAAATATGATCTGATGAAAAATTATTTTATGAATTGTCACCGGTGACCAATTAAAAATCATTGCTGATCGAAAAAAAGTATTGCATACTGCGTGAGTGCGTTGCGATTCCACTAAAAAGAAATGTATTTTAAACAAACAAAAAAGCCTCCTAAATTTTAATCAAACTGAGTAAAAATAGTGAAGTTTACGTTAATTGGTTAATTGATGTAGTGTAGAAATAATCTTTCTGGGAAGCTTGTAATAATCGTTGCCTACTTCGTGGAACAAAAGAGGTTTCCTTCCTATTTTGAACTATCAAACAACTGACGTAAAAATATTGTAAACTCCATTGATCTGTGGAAAGTTGAGAAAAAGTAGCTAGAATTAAATTTATAGTTGAGAATAATTAATTATTTTTGGTAGAATTTAAATTTTTTATTACAGAAATTTGCTGAAATTCGTGAAATGTGTTTTCTCCCTATTGTTGGACATATTCCATAGCAAGTGCTTTTATTATATGGATCGCGCAACAGAACAAAATTGGTAGCAAGACTTATAATATTAACGTATCAAAACACAGGAAACGAATTCGTATCCCACGATAGATTGTTTTTATCTGGAATCCCTCTCGCTCTTTGTTGCGAGTTTACGATAAATGAAAATAAAAGATATTTTTATAGGAAGGCGCAGGGATTGGTCATATTTCTCCTTGTGGGTCGAGGGAAGAAATTGAAATACGCTAGTCTGAACGCCCCTAGTTAGTTAGAAGTTAAAATATAAAGGTATCATGAATAATACAAAGTTAATCCATTGCCTTAAATTAATGCAGATAACGCAGGGAAAAGATGAAAAATCCTATAAATAAAAGAGAATGTTTGTCTGTCTGTGGCAGCCATAACTCTGCAGAAAATAAAAGTAGGAGGTTAAAAATTTGGCATCAGCTTCAGGTTGATTCTAAGAGTTGCAGTGGCAAATAAAATCCAAATCAGCCTACGGGGGCCCGAGGGTCCACATTGTTGGTCCAAATGCCGGTTTTTTAAGATATCTCAGCAACCAATTGACCGATTTTGTTGAATTCTCCAATAATATCAATGTTTTGATGTGATACATTTCGAGCCTAAAATGGATCAAATCGGTCTATGGGGTCAAGGATCTTAATGTAGGATCGATCCAAATTTCACGATTTCGAGGGGTCCCCATGGAACGGTCGGTCCAAATTTCGGCAATGTCCGTCTACCTGTACGTATATATCAGGGAAGATTTGGCTGAACCGATTTCAACCAAATTAGGTAGGTACATAGAATCTTCACATAAATACATGACCAAAATGATATATTTGGAGCGAATATACCAAGCAGGGGTGCGACAATTGCAAAATCAAATTTTCTGTAGTTATGCTATAATTAATAACAATAATAATGACTGATATCACTACAGTCAAAAAGTATATTGTTGTAGTTAATTTGAGTGCTATGTGTAATGTGTGAGAATTATTGCTTCATTCGTTGTGCACATTGTGATGAAACTTTATGTATTAACCACATTTTAGTGACAATTTCTTTCATTACCATTAACTATGTTTAAATCTTTCAGTAATGCAAAAAATGCAAACTTTTTTGCTTTAATCTCCTGCAAGTAATATATATGAACCCATAACTTTTTACCTCTTTGCTCTCAGCAGCTAACGTTAATGAATTTTGAAGTTTTTTTGCATACACTTTCTATGGAAGAAAAGTTATAAAAATCTGTTAGTGCGAGTTGGGATCCTTCCCTTGTAAGTAAGAGTGCTACAGTTGCAAATTTGAACTTTTCGGTAATTTTGAATTTGGAAGGAATTGGCCGACCCGATTTCAACGAAATCTTGTATGAAGGAGTTGTGGAAGATAAAAAAAAACATAAATAAGATTTTTAGGATAGATATACGAAGCAGCGCTGCCAAAATAAAAGTAATAAAAATTATCTTTTTATACGTGTTTGTGTTGAATTGTTAACATCGATTTTAACCATATTATAATGTTTATTATTCACACACACACACGCATATGTATGTATGTATGTATGTATATATGTATATATGTATATATATATATATATATATATATATATATATATATATATATATATATAAAGCCATAATAACATATTTGGACAGAATCAACTAAACAGGGGTGGCAAAATTACAAATTAAACTCTTTCAGTAACTATGGATTTGGAAGGAATTGCCTCAACAGATGTCAACTAATTTATATATATATGGTTTTTACAAAATACAATAATGAAATCAATATTTTTAAAGCGGAGCTTAAGAGCAGAGCTACCACAATTAATAAACAATAAAAATCGTTTGCAACTTAAAAGAAAACCCTTTCCCGAGCGTAGCCGGGCATTTCAGCTAGTAAATAATAAAAGAAGCGGCCCTTTTCGTGAACCATAGGACAGGGGTGTGATTGTTGGAACGAAAATAGGATATGCGAAAATTCCAAGCATCAGCGATTAAACTTGGACGAGCATGCGACGTATTCTCGTATTGCAAATATTGCGAGTCATATCCAAACCCAACGCTACCTAATTTTGCATATTTGGCTGTGGTATTGCGGAATCCTTGGACTTCCGTCGCAAAATTTAGCGGAATTAACAGCCATACAATAACGCTTATAATCCATTCATTTGAATACGCTGATGATGTAGAACTGAATTAAATTGCTCGTTCTTTAAAAGAACTTTGGCAACGACCCGCACTGAGCGCTTTATTATTTGTACAGAAATTTTCGTACGCGTAACATGTGTTTCGATAGTGCTGGTTTTAGTTCTCTCCGTAGGGAGATAGCATTCTCGGAAGCCACGTGTGGACGGACTGTATTTCTTTTTAAATGAAAAATAACCCAATCTGCTCTATCAATCGGCCCCCTGCCCCAAAATAAAGGACTCTATTATATACACGCGTATTCAACCCTTCCCTTCTTCCGTTCCAAATGTTTTTTCGTTTCGCTTTCGTTCCGCAAAACCTTTCTCGACCACCCTCAAAATATTTTTCTTTCCGCAAGTTCTTCATGAGATCAACTATGGCTCACCAACATTTCCACACACGCAAACGGGCACACACACACACACACACACACACACGCCTAAACAGACGCACGCACATATATACACACACCGTTGCGAGGAGCAATCACCAAGCCGTGTTTATTAGGGCGAGGGGCGAGTGGTCGCGGTGCCCAGAGGGCTGGTGAATTTTGGAACGGGGGGAGGTGAGGAGGTAGAGGAGAGAGAGAAGGGGAATGGAGAGAACGAGAGAGAGAGAAAGGAAGAGAGAGAGAGAGAGAAAGGAAGAGAGAGAGAGATAGATAGAGAGCTCTTTTCTCCCTTTTCGCATTCTGTACACGTGTGTGGCGGGACTTGCACGCTTTCGAGCGGGCACATCCAATGTAAATATGAAGGGGGAGAGGGGAAAAAAGGATGGAAAGGGGATGCAGTGAGTGAGGGATGCTCCGAAGAGAGGGAGAGGAAGAGAGGGAGGGATAGAAAAGAAGGGAAAGTGAGCGAGAGGAAGGGAGAGAGTAGGAAATCTCGATAGAAGGGGAGGGAAATAGGGAGGTGAGTTGGTGGGGGAGATGGATATGGGGGATTCCGATCGAAGATGCAAATTCTCCTTCTCTCTCCCTTTTCCTCTCTCTCTCTCTTCCTTGCTCTCTAGCGTGGAAGAAGGCTCGTGGGAAGAGGGGAATTTTTTCCTCTGCGCTTCTCTACTACTTTTGGGGATTCTCGGAACGTTAAACTAGGAAGAAACTTTTTGGAAGGCGCCTTGATCGCCTCTCTCCATTTTTCTCTATCTCTCTTTTTCTCGCGTATCCTTTATCTCTCTCTCTCTCTCTCCGTCGTTCTTTCTTCTTGGTGGATGGTGGCGCGAGAGATTGTCACGGCGTCTGGATATCTGAGAGTTGCCTTCCGTAAAAGGAATCGTGCGCGAGAATGGCGGATCGAAGGGGTTTTTTGATGGTGCTTGTGGAGAGAGAGAGGATCTGAGGTAGGGGAGGAGGCCAAAGTGAAAGAGATCCGACGGTCGTTATCTACATCGGATTTCCTCCGCGAGAGAGCGATTCGGTCGTTTTTGGTATGGTAATAATCGTTTTTTTTTGTCCGGCGGAGTATCTTATCCTCCTCTCTCTCTCTTTCTCCCCCTTTCTGCCTCTCTCTCTCTCCTTTTCTGTCTCCCTCTACTTTTCTGTCTCTCTCTTACTGTCTATCTCCCCCTCTCTCCCTTTCTGTCTCTCTCTCGCTTTCTTTCTCTTTCTCCCTTTCTGTCTATCTCTCTCCCTTTCTGTCTCTCTCCCTCTCTCCCTTTCTGTCTCTCTCCCTCTCTCCCTTTCTGTCTCTCTCCCTCTCTCTCCCTTTCTGTCTCTCTCCCTCTCTCTCCCTTTCTGTCTCTCTCCCTCTCTCCCTTTCTGTCTCTCTCCCTCTCTCTCCCTTTCTGTCTCTCTCCCTCTACCTCTCTCTCTCCCTCTACCTCTCTCTCTCTCTCCCTCTACCTCTCTCTCTCTCTCCCTCTACCTCTCTCTCTCTCTCTCCCTCTACCCCTCTCCCTCTTCCCCTCTCTCTCTCCCCCTCTACCCCTCTCTCTCTCCCTCTACCCCACTCTCTCTCCCTCTACCGCACTCTCTCTCCCTCTACCCCACTCTCTCTCCCTCTACCCCCCTCTCTCTCTCTCCCTCTCTCTCTCCCTCTCTCTCTCCCTCTTCCCCTCTCTCTCTCCCTCTTCCCCTCTCTCTCTCTCCCTCTTCCCCTCTCTCTCTCCCTCTTCCCCTCTCTCTCTCTCCCTCTACCCCTCTCTCTCTCCCTCTACCCCTCTCTCTCTCCCTCTACCCCTCTCTCTCTCCCTCTACTCCTCTCTCTCTCCCTCTACCCCTCTCTCTCTCCCTCTACCCCTCTCTCTCTCCCTCTACCCCTCTCTCTCCCTCATCCCCTCTCTCTCCCTCATCCTCTCTCTCTCTCCCTCATCCCCTCTCTCTCCCTCTTCCTCTCTCCCTTTCTCTCCCTCTTCCTCTCTCCCTTTCTCTCCCTCTTTCCCCTCCCCCCTCTCTCTCTCTCTCCCTCTTTCCCCTTGCTCTTATTCCTCTTTTTTCTCTACCGTTTTCCATTCCGTGAAACGTTTCTACGTGTTAGCTCCTCTTCGTCGATTCCAGCGTCGATATATGAAACGCGCTCGTCTCGAGGGCCGCGTTGAGTGGTGGAGGGAGGGAGGTCCTCACACTCAGGCGTACTGAAGCGCTGTACTGTGCTGTAACTTAATTCAATGGTCAAAAATCCGAATTATTATCGATTGAAAAGATAAGTCGGTCAAATAACGTACATAGGTTATTTTACATGACAGTAACAAAAGTAGAATACTCCTTTAGCCAAAACAACTAGAGGGCTGTTTTGGCTAAAGGAGTATTCTACTTTTGTTAGTTTTGGCCAAAGTTATTGAGCTACTATCAATTACATGACAGTGTTAACCTTAATAAAGTCTCACGTCTGACGGTGAATTCAAGCCGACCCCTTAGAACAACTTCAACGGCGATAAAATACTATTTCGATCAAAATGCAATCGAAATGAATCCTATCTCAGTTCGATATTGTATTATCAACCACGCAGATGATTAACATGCTTTCTATAGCAAAAAACGTTAAACAAAACAACGCACCTCGGTTAAAGTATGGTAATTCACAAATTTTTCGTTCTAAAAAAATCTTCTATCGGATTCGAGCCAGAATATAATATTATGTATATGTAATATATTTTGCTAGATTATTCATTTTTGAACTAAGAATTTTTTATTCCAGCTTATGTCTCAGGAACAGTTTATTACCAAGGATTACGGCTACTTGGTATTCGAATTGCGTGTATCGTTTATTTATTTATTGCCGCAGGATGTCTTTATCATTTATAATTCCTTTGAATCTATCCAATCCACGAGAAGAGAAAGCGAAACTTGCCAGATCTCACTTCAATAATAAGAGTCGATTTTTCGAGCTGAAGTTGAATTAAACAGCGTCAACAATGATGGTCCCATTCAATTTCCTGCTATGTTATGGTGTTTTATTAGTCGTCGTTGCATCAATCTGGGAAGTGAATTCCCGCTCATTCAAGTTCAAAAGTCTCTGTGCGACTCTTGAGCCAGATTTGCGAGCGTTGGATGTCGGTCGCGCAGAGCATGGCTTGGACGGTATCGGGCGCGTGGGAAATTAAATTTGAGCGAGACAGAGAAAGGGTTTCGAGTGTGCCGAGGCGATTCCGCGGAAATCGTTAACACGACGGGAATAAAGCTGTTTTGCGAGTTCGGGCGGAAATTCATCAAAGCGCGTGATTGTTACGCGAGAAGTTTGCGCGGGCGGAAATTTTTGCGACCGCGTTTTTCGCTCTTCTTGTCCCTTCGTCGTAGATTCGTGGCATAGGGATCAGAATTAGTAAATGGACCAAGAAGTGTTCTATTTTCAGCCCGTCGGCGAATATCTCACAGTGGTTTCGGAGGATGGGATGGAGAGAAGTACGAAATGGGCCACTCGACTAATATGGCCTTATGTTAGGATATTTTTATACCTATGCGCGGATAAAATGCCAAATTTTTGACATTTCTGCGAGAATAAGGCCACGACTGAGATTATATATATATATATATATATATATATATATATATATATATATATATATATATATATATGGATGTCAACAAGGTGTTGGGATGAGGAAACCCAGTGAACACTCACCAATCAGACGACTTCAGGTTGGCGAGGCCCCGGGGATGTCGAAGCGACACACGTAAAAGAACACTAAAACACAGATATAATATATATGTCAAAAATTTTGAATTTTATCCGCGCATAGGTATAAAAAAATTTAATTTAATTTAAACCCGGACCTCCTATAACACGGGGTATGAGTTCTGAAAAAGTGCTGTATAATGTAAATGTAAAAATGCACTGGTGGTGTAGTGGTTAGCGTGTCGGCTTTCTATTGCAAAGTTCGGGGGTTCAAACCCCTCGAATGGAGGTTTTATTTAAAAAAAAAAAAAAAACTATCATCAGTGCCTGGCAGTAGGCAGCAGTACTGTCAGTATGGTATAGAGCCGAAAACAAATGATGTTGGTTGGGTCTATATCCAATACAGCTGTAGGCGTGATCAGGACGATTTGAACGGCTACAGTACTGCGATGTGGAAAGCAAGAGGGAAACTACCACATTACAATCCCTAGTAAAGATTATATGGTTGGACAATATGAGTTCTCTCGAGGTAAAACAATCCGGAGGTAAAATAGTCCCCCAATCGGATCTCCGGGCGGGGACTGCCTTGAGGAAAACATTTGTCGAAAGTAAATTACGAATAGGGACTTGGAACGTAAGAACTATGAGAAAGGCAGGAAAGTTAGAGAACTTGAAAGAAGAAATGAGAAGAAATAGAGTTGACATTATAGGGCTAAGCGAAACTAGATGGGAGGGAGAAGGACAGTTCGACTCGGAAGAATTCACGGTAGTTTATTCTGGAGGAAATAGTGGGGAAAGGGGAGTAGCTCTGGTACTTAGGAAAGATATGATGAAAAGCGTGACAAAGATAATAGCAACGAACGATAGACTGATGGCAATAAAGCTAAAAGCAGTCCCAGTGGACATGCTGATAATCCAGGTATATATGCCAACGTCAGCTCATGACGATGAAGAAATAGATGAGATCTATGAGCAAATTAATGAAATTTACGAAGAAGACGGAAGAGGAAAGGTAAACTGCATAATAATGGGAGATTGGAACAGCATAGTCGGAGAAGGACAGGAAGAAAATGTTGTCGGGCAATACGGACTTGGGAAGAGAAATCGAGGAGGGGAGAAACTCGTAGAATTCTGCATCAATAATGACCTTGTAGTGACTAATACATGGTTCAAAAACCATAAACGAAGGTTATACACATGGAAAAGCCCAGGAGATAGAATGAGATGCCAAATAGATTACATCCTTGTAAAACAAAGATTTAGGAACAGCATAAAGAACGCCAAGGCATTGCAAGGAGCAGACATTGATTCAGATCACAGCCTTCTAATACTTGACGTGAGTACAAAGCTCAAACAAATAAGAAAAACGAGAAGAGAAAGACAGACCTGGGACCTACAAAAACTGAAAGAAAGGCAGGATGTAGTCAGCATGAAGTTGGAAGATAACCTAAGAAAGTTGGAAAACAAACCGAAGACCGTTGATATAGAATGGGATGAAATTAAAACCAGTATCAAGGATACCTTGGATAAAGAGATTGGAAAACAAGAGAAGAAAATCAGAAAACCATGGATCACGAAGGAAATGCTGGAGAAAATGGATGAGAGACGAAAATGGAAAAACGTTAACAGTGAAGAAGGTAGAGCCAACTATAGGCGTATAAACAATGAGTTGAGAAGGGTAACAGATAAAGCTAGAGAAAATTGGCTAAAAGGAAAATGTGATGAAATAGAACAAATGGAGAAATTAGGACGGTACGATATGATGTACGCTAGGGCACTGGAATTAGAAGATAAGAAGTCTAATGGAATTTGTGGTAAAGGAATTATGAATACGGATGGGAAGAAACAAAGGATGTAGCACAGGTATGGGAAGAATACATTAAGGAATTATACAGCAAACAGACAGGAGCGGCAAAAATAGAACTGGAAAATGAGGAAAACATTGAAGAAGATAACTTAGGACCAAGTATTATGGAGAGCGAAGTAGAAAAAGCGATAGTGGAACTTAAGAAGGGGAAAGCCACGGGCAGCGATGGAATACCGGCTGAGATACTTAAAGTCATAGGATCAGAAGGACTAAAAGCGATCACGAAATTAATTAATAAGATTTACGACACGGGAGAGTGGCCTCAGGATTTCCTAGAAGTAACAATGATCCCTCTAAAGAAGAAGCCAAAGGCAATGCAGTGTAAAGATTACAGAACTATAAGCCTTCTGTCACACACATCCAAGATCATCACGAGGATTCTTAATAAAAGGCTGGAGAAAAAGGCAGAAGAAATAATAGGGGAAGATCAATTCGGTTTCAGAAAAGGACGAGGAACTAGAGATGCTATAGGAGTAGTTAGAATCATATCAGAAAGGGCAATAGAATACAGTCAAGATATCTGCGCATGTTTCGTAGACTGGCAGAAGGCCTTTGATAGAGTAAATTGGGTAAAGTTGATGAAGATATTAACGGATATAGGTGTAGACTGGAAAGACAGGAGACTGATTAGGAATCTATATGAGAATCAAGTTGTAAAGGTCAGGTTTGAGAATGTGGACACCTGCGGAATAAATATCGGTAGAGGAGTAAGACAAGGATGCTGCCTATCGCCAACCCTATTCAATATATATGGAGAAAGTCTAATGCAAGAAGCTTTAGAAGGCACAGGGGATTTCAAAATTGGAGGAAGGATTATAAGAACAGTAAAATACGCAGATGATCAAGTACTTCTAGCAAGAAAGGAAGAGGAGCTACAAAAAATGATAAATAGACTAGTGATAACAGGTAGAAAATATGGTATGGAAATAAATACAGAAAAATCCAAGGTCATTCGAATATCGGGTAAAGAAGAGAATCTGAACATAACTATTGGGGGAAAGCCATTAGAACAAGTTTCAGAATATAAATACCTTGGAAGTATCATAACACGAGATGCAAAATGTACAGATGAGATCAAAACTAGAATAGGAAAAGCAAAAGCGGCTTTCAGGAGAAAGAAACAACTACTTACAGGGAATATAAGGGAAGATATCCGCAAGAAGTTGATAAAATGCTACGTATGGAGTATAGCATTGTATGGGGCAGAAACATGGACGCTAAGGAAAAATGACATCAAATACTTGGAAAGCTTTGAAATGTGGACTTGGAGGAGAATGCTGAAGATAAAATGGACAGATAGGATGAAAAACGATGAAGTGCTACGAAGAATAGGAGAGAAGCGAATGATTATACAGACTATCAGAAAGAGGAAGGCTAACTGGGTTGGACATTACCTGAGGAGAGAGAGTATGATTAAAGACGTGTTAGAAGGAAAACTAGATGGGAAAAGGGAAAGAGGTAGGAAAAGGTTTCAGCTGATAGACGATCTGAAAGGGAAAGAGAGTTATCAAGATATAAAGAGGACAGCGGAAAATAGGAGTATATGGAGAACCAGGTTTAACCATGAATAATCACGGACCTGTCTACGGACAGACTACCTATGATGATGAATGTAAATGTGTCACGTGAAAGGAGGGTTGTGTTCAATGTCCCTTCAGGCTCACTCCTCCAAGACCCTATCTTTCCAAACCTCTCTCTGGTGCTCATATATCTGCGGGTAGTGTTGTTGTCGATTACCTTAGCTTATAAATAAAGCACACGAGCCCTCCGATATATCTCGTCCTCGCTCAGCAATCTGAAATCCTCAGATCCCGGGTCCGAACAAACCGCGTTAATGCAAACCATAATCCGCGTCACCCTATGTATACCATAATGAAATCACGATGTTTAAAGCGGAGCTAAAGAGCAGGGCTACATTGTTAAATAATTTCTTTTACACGTATTTCTAGAGAAATGACCGCAAGGATAATTCAATATGGTATACCTATATAATCTTTATATAAATAGATAACCAAAATAGCATATTTCAATCGGGTCGACTAAACAGGCTTACCACAATATCAAGGTTAGAATTTTTCTGTAACAATGAATTTCAAAGGTATTGGCTGAACCTATTTCAAAAATTAATTCCATTTGTAGAGCGAGTATAGAATTGCAAAACGAAATGAACGTGTGTAAAAATCGGGAGTACCACAATACAAAGAAAAATAATTTTTCATTATACATGTACATATTTGCATAAAACTTTCTGTCCGATATTTAGACGAAAAGCACTTCTGTACCATGGAATACCTGTGTACATCCCTACTTGTTAGTGCTTTTCGTCATTGCTGAAAAGCACTATTATCTTCGTGATGTCCGTCCGTCCGTAGGCATATATCAGGGAAGAATTGACTTACCCGATTTCAACCAAATTTGGTGCATAGAAAATTGACATACATTAATGGCCAAAATGACATATTTGGACCATATCAACCCATCAAGGGTGCCACAGTTGCAAAGTTAAACTTTTCAATAATTACGAATTTGGAAGGAACTGGCTGAAATAATTTCAATGAAATTTTCTAAGAAGAAGGTGTGTAATATAAAGAAAGAAAATCAAAATGTTTAGTATAGATATAGAAATCAGGGCTGCCACAATACAAGAAATAAAAACATTCTTTTTACACATTTGTGTTGAAATTTCTGCATCAATTTCAACCAAATTTAATAATTATAATGTACACATACATAGAACACCAAAAGACCATATTTAAACTGAATCAGTCAAACGGGAGTGCCACAATTACAAATTAAATTCTTTCACTTATTATGAAGTTGGAAGGAATTGGCTGAACGGATTTCAATTAAATTTTATGTATAAGGGCTACCACAATAAAAAGTAAAATATTATTTCTTTTACACCCAATTCTAGAAAACTGGCGGCATGGACTTTAACTAAATATGATGTACATAATCTTTATATAAATAAATAATAAATTTATTACATTTCAGCCGGGTCGTCTAAACAGGGCTACCACAATATCAAAGTTAGAATTTGTCTGCAACTATTAATTTCGAAGGTATTGGCTGAACGTATTTCAAAGAATTGGCAAAACGAAATGAACATGTTTAAAACGGATCTAAAAAGCAGGGTTGCCACAATATAAGGAAAAATAATTTTCTGATTTCAAAGCAAATATATTAGCATACGATTATACTAGGGCAAATGTGACGAAAAGCACTCCTGTACCACGGTAAACCCGTGTACATCCCTACTTGTTTAGTGTTTTTCGTCATTGCTGAAAAGCACTATTATCTTCGTGATGTCCGTCCGTCCGTATATAGGTATCAGGTAAGAATTGCCTGAAATGATTTAAACGAAATTTGGTTCATAAAATACTCACATAAATTATTAACCAAAATGGCATATTTGGACTGGATCGACTGAGCAAGGGTGTCACAATTGCACACTTAAACTTTTAGGTAATAATGAATTTGGTAGGAATTGGCCGAATCGATTTCAACGAATTTTTTTATTATGAAGGTGTGCAACATAAAAAAGCAAAATCAATGTTTTAGTATATATATAGAAAACAGCGCTTTCGCAATACAAGTAATAAAATAATTTCTTTTACACGTATTTGTGTTGAACTGTTCTCATCAATTTTAACCAAATTTAATATTTATAATGTACACAAAAAAAACAATAGCATTAGAAGTAATAGTAATTATGGATTTGGAAGGAATCGGCTGAATGGATTGCAACTAAATTTTGTATATAAAACTTTTAAAACATACCACAATGAAAGCAAAATGTTTAGAGTGGAGCTAAAGAGCACGGCTACCACAATAAAAATTAAAATAATATTCCTTTTACACGTATTTCTAGAGAAATGACCACATGAATTTTAACCAAATATAGTATATTTAATCGTCATATAAATAAATAACTAAAAGCATATTTCAACCTTGTCGATTAAATAGGGCTACCACAATATCAAGGTTGGAATTTGTCTGTAACTATTAATTTCGATTTGAAAATGAAATTTCGTTTGTAGGGCGAGTATAGAATGACAAAACGAAACGAACATATTTAGAACGGATCTAAAAAGCAGGGCTACCACAGTATAAGGAAAAATAATTTTCTGACCTCAAAGCAAATACATTAGCATACGATTATACTATAGCAAATTTAACGAAAAGGACTCCTGTACCACGGGATACCCGTGTACATCCGTACTTGTTTGTATTAAAAATCATATTGTAGCAAATCCGTGCTATATGAAGGTCAGATGTATTTCCAGATATCTCACCTAGGCTGGAAAATATTTGCGTAGACGAGGATGTTGGACAGATTTGATCATAGAGCGAATTATTTTCTTGTGAGTCCTTTGAATTAATTGCTAAATGTATGCTACCAAACAAATAAATCCAAAATTTGCTAGTTACTTCTGCTTAGGTATCTATCAGTCGTAATAGTCACACACTGTAACTTTGCATTTCTCATTAGAAGAGGGAGCAATTTCATCGTTCAGAAAACTTTTTTTCTATCGTCTCCGATGGAGTCAGCGCGGCGAGCTCAATGTGGCGCCAGACGAAGGATCATAATGAAATCCGTTGATGAATGCTTTGTTGACTTTGCGGTTATCAAGTGTTCGCTATCGCTTCGTTTTGGCCTGCCTTGATTACTTTCGTGGACGCATTCGCATCTCTGTCGAATGTAATAGCCTTCTTTTATGAGTGCGCAAAATATTGAACTTTTGATTAAGGCCGTGTTTATGTTGACGTCTCTTCTAATCTAAACCTTTGTTTTTTTAAGCTGAGGCAGAAGCAGGACGTACGCTGATATGCATTTAAAAACACGTTTTTCTCAATTGCAAAATGGACTGGCGGCTATCGTTTTCTTACATAGACCAATATGAAAACCTTACTATTAATTTACTAAATAATTATTATTACTAATTTACTTGTTACTAATTGCATCAATGGAAAACAAATTAACCGTAGTATGTATCACTTTAAGGCATTTACAGCCTTGGGATATGTAATATACAATTTCTAATCATTTGTAATTCATTCACGAAACCCAGTAATTTTTCACCAGACACTCAGCAGACACCAAAAAACACGTTCTCTATGACGTCTGGATGCTTTTGTTTGCGCTCCGAGGATATCAAATCATCGGAATGACCTCATCGGTATTCCATCGAGAACTCCGAAACGCTCTGAAAACGACTGATGGCATTTGACTGCAGAAAAGACGAGATCCGAATATGTTCCGAAGGCGGGGAATCTTCTCCTCCGCGCCATATCCTCCTGGTCTTCTCATATCGTAGTGGCGACGCTTTATTAAAGCGGTTTGAGCGGATCGGATGCGTTTTCCGCCACTCCACGATTTAGTCACGGTGACCGCAAGGGCGTGGCGAATCGCCGTGATGCGATTAGTGACACTGGAAGAACATAGGCGGCGATGCTCAGTGAGCCGGATTCCGCGGCGCCAGGCTAAGAGCGTTTCGCTCCCATGTACTCCCTCCGGTAAAAAAAAATGTAGACGAGAGGTAATGTGTTTTTTGCCACGCCACCCGTACGAGTCGCTCAAAGGGGGAGGGAGTTGGCTGTGGGAAGTCATCGTGCGAAAGTGCAGTGCGGCGGAATTCGTTTAGTCACGCCCTCACGGGTTTTTATTCAGAGCGCAGCGCGTGCTTCGCGAAAAGATTGGACTATTCCGCACGTCCGCGGTGAATTTCCCTCTTTTCCAGGACATTTTTGTCCCTATTATTACCGCGCCTTATCTGGGTCAGGAAAATTAATAAAATGATTATTTAAGGGTGACAGGTTTTTAATTAGGCGCGGTTGCTCTACGATATTTAGATTTCGTATTGGAGTTATTTATACGGCTGCTTCAAGTCCATTTTGGTTTTCAAAGGACACTATCATGTTTTGCGACTTACTGGGTTAAATGAATGTAAAATAGGTACTCATTTGACTTTTGGATGTTATTAACAGTATTTTCTGTCACACTACCCATAAAAATACTCTTATTCGTTATCAGATCGTAAAATTTACTGAAAGTCAGTCAATTATAAATAAGTCATCAGAATAAGAGCAAGCTTGCAGTTCCATTTCAGGATTCAAACCCTCAGCATTAGAAATAATATCCTACAATAAATATTTTTATTTGTTATCAGATTATAAACACCATTAATAATCAATTAGAAGGACGCCATAACAAGAAGAACAAAAACCCATGTCCACATCAGGAGTATTACAAGTATAAAGAGCGCTAGAATATATATAATCGTATTGGTACAGGATAATAAGATTATTTAAAATATTTCCGAGAACGAATTTAATAACTGGAATTAAATTTGTCTCCAAAACTCCATGGGAAAAATGCGACGGTTTTTGTTACTTAGGTTTATTTCGTAAATTATCGCGAGCGCGGAGACTCTTCATTATTCACATCCTCGGAATTCGTGCTTCACCCGATTTATTGACACTAAATAAAAGAATTATTGCGGATGCGCCGGCCGTAAACTACATAAGCGCACGCTGCCGGGACATCGAAATTCCTCCCTTAAGTTATTATCTCTCCGGCCCTCGTCCGACTGTCACTCCAACGTCACCCTGACAACGCTCGCGCGCCAAAACAGTGAAAACCGGAATTTACTCTTCATTCCTTTCTCCTCCCATCACCTCCAGCCACCCCTCCCCACGATCTTTTTCCCTCCGTCGATAAATCACACGCTCAATTGAAAGAGAGAGCGTCACTCTTCCTATCTCTTGTTTTAAAAAACACAGGGAACCCTTTCAAAAACCCATCTGCTCTCTTATCGCGACGGAAAGCTCTTCTTCAACCTAGACCCGGAGGAAGCTTATCTTCTCATCTTTCTCTCTCTCTCTCTCTCTCTCTCTCTCCCTTTTATCCTACCAGCTTTCCAAATTTGGCAAAAAAAAACACCAGCACTGTTGGACTCACTCTTTAGAGAAGCGTGCGACATGCCCTAAAAGTGACGGACCGAGACCTCCAAGATGGAGAGAGAGAGCTGACTGCTCTGTTTTAAGGATTGCGACAGACCGTGCTCACCACTCTGACCCAAACGAAGCGCAGCAAAATCACCATACCTATCTCTTAAAAATGAGGTCCTCTCTTACACTTTACGGCTCTCGGGGTTTGTTTAGACCCTTGACCCTGGCACCGGATGAGCCAAACCCTCGGACACTAGAACCACCTAACTTCACTTATCTAGCGTTAAAGGGCATCTCCCCTTTAAAAATCCCCCTTCTCTCTCTCTCTCTCTGGCTGAACGAGGTTTTATGCGAGAGAAGAGAGGGAAAGGTGGGAGAGGAAAGAAGCGAGGATGGGGGACGCAGTACATTCGGCGACTGTTTCGGCGGAATGGAGAGGGTGTGTCCCGCAGTGGAGGATGTCCACCCCCTCTCTACCCACCTCGTGTATTCCCCCATCTCCTCTTACTCTCCTCCTCCTCTCCCCTTCACCTCGAGACCTCTCGGTCACCCTTTTTCCCGGCGTGTGGAAAGTGTCGCCATAGTACCCGGTGCCTCTCATCCCGCCTCCCTTTTCCTGCCTTACCTCCTACGCCCTTTATCGCATCTTTGCGTCCCCCATCCCATTCTTCACTTATACCTCGCCACTGCGTCGTCTCTTCCTACTTTACCTCCCCCCTCTCTCCCTTGACAACGCGACAAGGGGGGAAAGGGCAGAATTGGAGGTGTGTTATGGGAGGAATGGGGCGGAGATAGAGGTTGGAAGGGGTCGCATGTCGTGGGGTCCCTCGCCCCCGGGGGTGGGAAACGCGTTGACCCCGGCTCCCTGAGTCATGTCTCTCCTCCACTAGGTGGGTCTGAGAATGACGGCGACACAATGGACGCGGTGGAGGGAGGGAAAAGTGTGTGTTTGTGAGGATGGAGTGGATTCAAAGGACGCTCCGTTGCCTCGGATAATTTGAGGTTATCCTCACAAGACCCTCTCCTTCTCATCTCCTCCCCTCGCTTCTATCTCGTGTGTGTTGGTGTGATCCTTGATCCCTAGTGAATAGCCGGGGAATGGGAAATTACCCCGTTTATTTTTGGGAATTATGCCATTTCAAGCATTTCTCCTTCCCCTTTGTGCACCTTGCGGCGATGGAGTAAGCCAAAGGGGATTCGATAAATTTATTAGCGAGATCCCATGGCGTATTCAGATTGCGAAATGAAGCACGTATCCGAAATAATGGCTCTTATGTTTAAATAGCGATAAAAATATTATATATCCTCCAGAGTAAGCAAACCTTGATTGAATTTTATTACCGGCAAAATCGTAATGCTTGGCTGAAACTTTTCCACATGCAACTATGTAAAGAGAAGAAGAAGAATGGCTCTTATGTTTAAATAGCGATAAAAATATATTATATATCCTCCAGAGTAAGTAAACCTTGATTGAACAGTTTATTAGCGGCAAAATCTTAATGCTTGGCTGAAACTTTTCCACATGCAACTATAAATAAGTAAAGGTGGAGACTACGGCGAAATTGATGTTAAATAGAATTCTACGGTTAAGGAGTTAATGCTATTTAACACATGTAACTATGTAAAGAGAAGATGAAGACACAGGCTACTCCATTTAGTTATGCTATTACTTCTTTTTTATTTTTTGTATCGGTTATCGCCTTATATTTAAAATAATTTGTAAAGACTAAAGAAAGACAGATTTTCAATCGCATACGTCAAAGAGGTATCCTTAATGAGATATTAGAAAAAGTACCTAAAAGATACTTGGAGAATATCAATTTGTCCACAGAAAAAGCAAAAGAAATAGAGATACCATCGGCGTCATGTGAATCGTATGAGAAAGAACGACGGAATAAAATGAGCATTTCTGTGGATTTTTCGGAGACTTACAGCCTTTGACACAATGAAGAAGATTAAATTGATGAGGACATTGAAGGATAAAATGATGTAGGCTGGAAATATTTTAGACCAGGGCCGTCGCGTGAGGTGAGCTTTAGAGGCAACCGCATTAGTCGGCACTTTCCTAGAGGCGGCATTATGACAGTCTCATCCGATCTTCACCTGTGTCGTGAATTGGGGCGGCATTTCGTCTTTTTGCCTCAGGCGACAGATTTACGCGCAACGGACCCGTTTGAGACTATAATGAGTAATTCTTACAAGAATCAGATGAATTAAGTCAAATGAGAACGAGGTAATGCCAGCGGAGTAAGTATAGGAGGTGAGAGACAGTGGCGTAACTACAAATTCTGGTCCTCCCCGCGAAAGTTTTGAACAACCATACTAAAAATCATCCTACATTCGCTTCGAAAATGTTGATATAAATGAAAAATACACTATTTAATATATAGTTTTATTTACAAATAATTAGGCATTTTCAGTGAGGTGATTTTCTTTTTCCTCTTTTTGAGTTCTTTTAATTTTCTTTCCTTGTCTTTTTTGCAGCTACGCTAGTTTTACTTGAATTATCATTATCCATCTAAATTAATTGGAAAAACAATTAATATGATTGCAGTGTATCTTGATACTTAATTAATAAACTAAATATTTTCTTACTTATGAATTTCCCTGTTTCCCGGTTTAAAAAAAATCATTTTCTTCTAAAACGCAGATGTGTACAGGGGCGGATTTCCCATTAGTTAGGAATATCAAAGGTGAAATACTCCTTTAGCCAAAACAACTAGAGGGCTACAAAACCCAATGCATTTCGCCCACAAGGTGGGCATCGTCTGTTTGAATTCACTATTAAGCCATTTGGCCAAGTTATAGGTTGGGCTATTTATTCCTGATGCAATTGGTCTCATGGCTTTGTCATCTTTATGTATTTTGGGGAGACAGTACAATTTTGGTATGTTTGGGTTTGAAATTTTTAACTTGTAGCTTAATTTATTATCAATGATGGTTTTACTTGGCCAAATGGCTTAATAGTGAATTCAAACAGATGTCCTTTCCCGACAAACACTCTGTTAAAAATACCTATGACGTGATAAGCAAACTAAAAAACATAATATTAAAAGAGTCTGAGATTTTGGTCTCCTTTGACGTTAAAAGCCTCTTCCCAAGTGTACTTCTGGAAGAAACATCCCAAATTTTAAAATCATTGTTACTAAAACAAAATTTTTCTGATGAAATTGTCCTCGAATATTTACAACTTACTAATTTATGCATGTCACAGAACGTTTTTCTATTTAAAAATGAAATTTACAAACAAACACAAGGCACTTCTATGGGAAACCCCCTATCTCCTTTTCTAGCCAACATTTTCATATCCTCTTTTGAAAACGATTGCAAAGAAAAATTTCATTACTTTCCAGATATATGGTTGAGGTACGTGGATGACATATTCACAATCTTTGATTTAAAGAAACAAAATGTAGATGAATTTGTTAATCAGTTAAACAACATATATCCTTCAATTAAGTTCTCTTATGAACTTCAAGAAAACAACACCTTGCCATTTTTGGACTTGCTTATCATAAATAATAGACAACACATCGAGTTTGACATTTTTAGAAAACCTACACATACTGATAACTTCATTCCTAACAACTCCTTTCACCCTATGAACCAAAAAATAGCTGTGTTTCGATTTTTAACACACAGATTATGTAACATCCCCCTCAATAAAATCAGATATGCAAAGGAACTCAATCACATAAAACAAATTGCCGCTAAACTTGGATACGATAATAATTTAATTAATAAATCAGTGAGAAAACATAACTTTAATAAAACCTTGTCCAATGCCACTTCCCTCAAATTAGACAAAAAAGAGGACAAATTTGTAAAATTGCCTTATTTTCCACCATTAAACAGAGGCTTGAACAAAATTTTTAAACATAAGAATTATACCATAACATATACAAATCCTTATAATTTGAAAAATTTACTGGGCAGTACAAAAGACAAAACAGAATCTTTGAACAAGTCCGGTATTTATAAAATACAATGCTCACACTGCGACAAAAAGTACATAGGACAAACAAGAAGGAAACTAATAACACGCTTCAAGGAACACATGGCTCACTATAAATATAATCGTTTTGAAAAATCAAGCGTTGCCAACCACATCTTTGAAACAGGTCATAGTATACACGTAAACGATTTAACATTGATAACTTAAGCCAATAACTCACTAAACTCGTTAGAAAACCTTCACATTTACAAAAACCGCGATACACTTATGAACACGGACACAGATTTCAACAAGACCCTATACAAACTGACAGATTTAAACGACACACACGCCGAAAAATCTTTCCGCGCTTCACTTGTTTCTCGGTCGTCTTCTTAATACTTTCCGTTTCAAACCTTGCAGTTGGCTCCCAGTCACTGTTGAAACAGGTTTTACCCCTGACGATGCCCACCTTGTGGGCGAAATGCATTGGGTTTTGTAGCCCTCTAGTTGTTTTGGCTAAAGGAGTATTTCACCTTTGTTAGTTTTGGCCAAAGTTATTGAGCTACTATCTATTAGTTAGGAATATGCTTAGGAATGTTCGCGTTCTAGTAATGCGACGATTATTGTTCATCTACATCTACATGATGCCCTACAAGCCACCTTATAGGTGGATGGCAGGGTATGTTCATGTAGAAAAAGAATTTATATTAAGTTTCTGTTAATCACCTGCGAGAAATCCTAGCTTTCGCAAATTACATATATTTAAGTACGTATGGCTTAATACTTCATTTCTTACGGAAAACACGAAAGTCGGGATGCTTTGAATAGGGGTGTGTGATTTTTTAATCCTGCCCTGCATACCCAGCAACATGTAATGTAGAAAAACATACATGAATAAATATTTTATAATGCAATAATATAAAGACGAAATTATATTTTTATACTTATCAAATTACATTAATGTTTTTCTCCTCAAAGACACCGAAAAATAATCGAAGTTTTCTGGTAATCTTCATATAATAACGTGTTCATAACGGGCATACGTATACGCATCTATAGTGCTGAACTCAGTCTTCTTCCCTATATTATCGTCGTGACTAATGAATAGAGTAGAAAAGATACTTTGTGTTCCATATGGGTCTGATGGATCCAGATGGACCTCAAGGAAAAATGTTTATTTTTATAAGGCTAAGTAGCCTGCTAGACTTTGTTTGCAGTAGGTGGAAAAATAAGAATTTTAGTAATGACTTATAAAAAATGCTTAGGCCGGTGTCGCGGGCTCTCAAAATTCTTCGGGGGTCCCCAGATCCTTCGGGCCCCCCCGCGGTGGCGGATCTGGCTGCATAGTAGTTACGCCCCTGGTGAGAGACAAGATCACCGGTCACAATATGTATATGGAAAAATACTAATGCAAGAAGCATTACGAGACACTTGAGTTTGAAGGACGTATTATTAGGTCAGTAAAATATGAGAATGATCAAGCTATCTCGGAGAGAAATAAATAGGAACTCCAGAAGTTGATATATAGAATCGTGCTTGGCAGGAAAAATGGGTTAGAAATAAAAATTTTAAGTTAGTAATGTCGAGAGAAAAAAGACGCGTTTAAGAATTGGTAAAAAAACCTTTAAGCAAGTTGAACGTTATAAATATCTTGGAGGCACTATAGCAAGAGATTCAAAGCCTTCAAATGAGATAGGTCCGAAAGCGGAAGTATTAACCTTTTCTTAGGATTCCTAGGCAATTTAAACTAGAGCAAGCAATTCGGTTGAAAATATACAGTGTAGTTTCTGTAATTTACTGTTGGAAATTGCAGGGTGAGGTCGAAATCGGAGAATTTAACATAACTGCTTTGGCACTCATAGAATGATTTTATTCATAATCTCGCCGCATCTAAAGCTATGATGTTAATTACGTCGCTATAGTTGAGATAAAGTTTTGCAGGGTGAGAGAGAAAGAGGCTCGGTTTCGTATTGTTTTGAGACGGGAGGTTCCATTTTCGTCCCCTTAACCCTTTCACTCCCCACCTCTATTCTTTCCTTCCGCCTATGCCGCCCGCTGTTACAGCGTCCATTCCCACACAAATGCTCCGTGGTGAGCGAGGGCGGCGTTTGGGAGAAAGTTCAGAAAGCTCATGGTAAAGTGAGTCCCGAAAATATTGATGCGGCCGCGGGGAAAACCCCTTATGTCTGCTCGACGCCGCCAGTTTGCGGCCATAAACTTATTCGTCGGATTTTAAACAGATAGTTTGGGTGCGATAAAGAGATGTCGACATGGTGTATCCCGTCTCGTCGGAGGAGGGCATGCGAACAGTTTTCGTCGGAAGGTGAGAAATTCCGTCCCGTTAAACGGTTTGTGAAACGGCTCGATTTTTCTGGGGACGACTTCTAATGAGAGCCATTCCGTCGATTCCTATCGAGGAGTTTAGTCACGTCGTCGGATATTTAGTCTGGTACTATGCAGGAGTATAGCGCGGTCTGACGGAGGAAACTTGGGAGTTGACTGTGGAGTTGAGGATCGCCGTTGGCTTCGGCTCAATGTTACCGCTCATTTTTCAATTGTCGAGACTATGGGTTTAGTAGTACCCAAGAGTGAAGTGTTTACAGTGTTTTACCGGTTTAAAACGGGTGAAAAAGTATTTACGAAATATTTTTGTCTGACGAAGAGTGATTGGGTGAGTAACAAGCTATAAAAATGTTCGATTTGTTTTGGGCCGAAGTATCGATGCAGCGAGGTATCGTACCTGCAAATTACCATACAAAGTCGGCCATAACTTTATTGCCTGCAATTGAGGGATTTTTATGTTATTTTAATTTCCTTATCTTTCAAACAAAAGCGTACGGATAGCGCGACAACCTCCGTCACATTTTATTGTCGTTCCGATGGTCGCAGTAACTTTTATGCTTGCTATATTGCTCGTTCCTCGATGAAGACTTTTGTTATTACTATACTTAATTAAGCTAGTACTCTTATTTTTATAGAAAATTTTCATAAACAAAAAATCGGATTAATCTTTGTATTTTAAAAACGATCGTTGTTTTGCCATTGTCGTTGTGAACGCAATTTTTCTATTTCCATACACGTTAACCACAAAGACTGCGGAGCGTAACCCTAGTCAGCGTATTAAGCCAGTATTGTACGTGCGCAACCCAGTTTTTTATGTGTAAAAAGAAAACTTAAATTGCTATTTTTCAAAAAAAATTATAACGCATTATTATCCCTATTGTGATACACCGATCCCACGATGTCTAATTTATTGAGATATTCTGTAACTGAGCAGATTTAGATACAGCGCATAATCGCCGGGTTTGCTTCATATCACCTCATTCATCTTCAGTCATCGAGCGAAAAATGTTTACGGAAACTAAGAAACACCTACGTAGATTTAACATTCCTTCGTTGTCGTCGAAAACTCGATTAACTTACCACTCAAAAGGAAGTAACAATAATAATCCTGGAGGAATCCGCGAATACTGGGAACGGTCGTCACCCTCTCACTTTCTCTCCTTGCCTCGATCTTTCCTACATCTCTCGCATCGCATCGCCCTCCTCCCTCCTATTTACACTCTCTCCCTCCTCTTCCGGGTTCACTGTAATCTGGAGTATCCGATCGGATGCTTCCCATGGGATCCAGAGGTACAAGCGGTTACCGTAAGGAAGAGCTGTACCATCCGATCCGAATCCTCGCATTGCTCCCCCTCCCCCCCCCCCTCAAACCTTCACCATCTCCCTTCCTTCCCCCTCCCCCCCCCCTACGGGCATCTCTCGCCCTCCATCCTCTTCTTGCACATACGCGATATCGCAGTCGGGAGGAGATAGTCCCTTTTGCCCTGCGCGTGGGAGTGTGTGTATTTACTGCCGAGTAAGTGCAAGCTGTTCGGCGTCGAGCGTTGTAAGGATAGGGGGTGAGGGGGGAGGAAGACCCTTTTGCTGCTCTCAAATCGCCGCCTCGCGATCCCATCATATCTCTCTCTATACAAGGGCCGATGCCAAAACGGTCTGGTCGTTGGGAAATGGCTTATTTGTCCCGCTTGCCATATCGCAACAGCAAACCAGTGTCTTCGATCGCTCGAAGATTTGTTTTCGAATCGAGTTCGTTTATCGAGTGAATCGGATAAACAAGAGCTCTCCTTATTCAGCTGATTTCAACGACGTCGAGCGCAATGGCGTGGAAGAGCAGTTCCAGACTGCTCGTAGAAACGCGTACAAAAAAACGATGTCGATAATGCGAAGGAAAATTGAGCAAATGGATCTTCGACTCTTTCGCGTCAATCCGCCTTTAAGTTACTTTAGGTGTTTAATTTTTACGTAGGATGTCCAGGCGTCCGGGTTATCAATGCCATATCCCGGTGCCCCCAAAAGGTCTTTCCGGAGAGCATATTTTTTTAACTTTCCTACTGTATTAGTTGACTATGTTATAGTATTATCCTATACATAATTTCTGAAGTGTCGGTACGTCTGTCCCCCTCGGTGTCTCAAGAACTGTCTTAGAGAAATGCGGTAACCAGACATTTTGTCTGTCAGCTAGGAAACCCCGGGAAAACCATTTTCATTTTCATCCGACACTTTGAAACAAAATGGCGGAGTTAAAATGTTAGATAATTTATATTTTAGAAACAATGCGTCGGAGAAAGAAACTTTTTAAACAATAGGTATGCGTGTCGATAAGAACAATTCCGAAAATTTATTTTCATTCAGTTCAGCGAGGCGCGTAGCGTCGAGATCCCTGGAGCAATCAAAGCGAGCGGAGGACGTTGTTGACGTGCGTAGCGCGTAGGGGCAGGGTCTCTAGTATCATTAATATGTAATGATAATATGAACCTAAAATATTTATTCCTATTCATTTCTTGAAAAATTTTGCAATGATACTATGCAAGTTTTGCTTGAGACTTTAAAAATATTTGAAACCTTATATTACATCCAATCTGCACAAAAGACAAACAGTCGCAAATTGTTTCTGCTTAACTACCTCAGGATCTGGTGCTCGATTCTAACAACATTTCGTGTATTGGAATGTTTAGTATCGTTACGTTAAGTCTTACGGTACCTCAAATTTTATTTTTCCTCGCTCCACATTCTTATAGGCATCGATAGATGTTTAAGTAGGTTTTTCAGTGTTTAAAAAGTGAATACGTTAACTATCACTTAATCTATTTAGGACACGCGATGACACAGACGATCTTTCAAAAATATTTGCCTGGTATGTTTGCCTAGTATATTAAGAACGATGATTTATTAAACACATGCAAACAGGTCGTATTTGTCATTTAAATATATCAACTATTGGGTTTAATGCGATTTGTTTCTTTAAAGAAAGAATATTACAATGACTTGTCGTTTCTCTTTAGTTGCAAATTATTTCCATTGGACATTATTACTACGGCAGCGATGCGACTGTAATCTCTTCATCGGATCTATTTCATTCTCTTTCGAGTTTTTTTCTTTTGCGCAAAGAAGGGATTCAATAAAATCAATTTCCAATAAGGGTAAATGACGCGCCCGTCTGCTCTCGACGGAACCTCATACAACCTAATCAAGACCTCCAGCGGAGCCGCTGTTAACACACCAGATTAAAAAAAATATATCCATTCAATTTCCCAGCGCGAGGCGCATTGTGATGGGCAGCGTCAGCAGCTAAGTTCGGATCTCGTGTATCAACATAAAAAAGAAAAAAAAGATAACAAAACAGTAGCGCGGGGCGACGCTCTCTTCCCATCTCGTTCGGTGTATATGTACTCTCTCTCTCTCTCTTTCACTGGTTCGCCACGACACAGTGAATATTGGAACGTATCTCTCTCTCCTTCCCTACGATACAGCGTTCGAACCCTGTTTATTCGATTTCTTTTTTTTTTTAATTGGACCCGTACTCTCCGCCGATGACCCATCTGTTACCGCGCCAACGTTGGGTTTTCGCACTCGCAGGCGAAAGATGGCGCAAGCGACTTTCCCAACCACGTCCCCATCTCCTCTCACAATCCATTTGGTTTTATCCGTTTTAATTCCTAATGCGATAGCAGCTTCGTTGAAATAGACGAAGGGGGGAGGATGGTAAGTGAAAAAGGGGGGGGGGAAGCCCACGTCGTGCAAACTCGCGAATCGATCTCGCATCAGTACTCAATGAGTCGGAGCAAAAAAAGAGATTCACTGAAGGCAATGGATGTAGTTTAGAACGGTGGAGCCCAACCTTTTTACATGGCGGGCCGCATTCGCAGTTGTGAATGCTTCGGAGGGCCGCATTGGAAGTCACGAGAGCTTCGGTTAGCCGGATGAGTATTTACATTAGAAGTTACCAAGGGATTCGTATTAGCGAAAATCAAGTCTAAATAAATTCCTAGTGTTAAAGTTACACCAGAAAAGGTTTTGAGACGATAATTTTACTGAAAAAATATGAAATTGTCTATATCAAATTTTACCGATCACTTTTTCATCATATCGAAGCTTCGCGGGCCGCAGAGAGTGCTCTCGGGGGCCGCATTTGGCCCACGAGTCGCGGGATGGGGACCTCTGGTTTAGAATTTAAAAATACGATGGACGAAAATGTTTCCGACTGACTCTTGTATCCTACTTTCACAGGTGGTAAGCGTGACGTTCATTTTACGACCGGATTCTGATACTCGAACAAACGTTTATCGAACGGAAGCATGGGGTGCGCGAATCGACTGTTACTTACGGCGGAGAAATAAAAATGTCGGCGCTTTAAACTAATATGTAGGCGATAGAGTTGAACCAGTCATTCGTGTTAAAAATCTCGTTATTCGTAATAAGTTCGCTACGGACATATTCGCGAACAGTCGAGCGTTTCGGATTGAGTTTTTAGTTAATATTTTGCCGATTGGTGTTTGATGGGTTTGCGTACGAGCATTTTCGTTTCAATTTTCCAGGTTTTGAAGGAAATTCTTTCCCTTTTTATGCGTACAATTAATCAGTTAGGCTGAAGTCTCTACTTCCAAATACGTGAAGCGTACTATAAACAAAAACTGTTCAAATTGTGAATAAAGTTGGAATTTCGTTAACCTAGCTAGATCAAGCGCCAAGACCTGGTCAAAGTTTTCCAGTTCAGATAAAAACTCTCCCGGCGAAAAGAAGTGTACTTTTGAAACAATGAATAAATAGTTCATTTTCTCTCCCAATATTCCACAATTGCCGAATTGTACGTTTCTCTTTTAACTCTTCGGGTGGTCCGGGAGCGGCTCACCTCCTGATCCAGCGCCACCTAGCGACCGAAGAAAGAAATATCGCTCGGTAATTCAGTTGGAGAGAGAGAAAAAATGGGAAAGAGGTCGTTTTTCAAATATATAGAGTTAGAATAAGAGAGAGATAGAGAGAGAGACGAGAGGATAAGGCGGAGAGAGGAAGAGAAATAAGGCGAGGAGAGAGAAAGAGAGGGAAAATGAAGGAAAAGAGACCCCCATAATAGGGTGATGCGAAGAGGACGAATGCAAGTTCTAATTTTTCTCGCGTTGAATTTACTGCTAGGACGAACGGATTCCAACCTATAGGTTGGGTGAAAGGGAAGTCTATGGTGAGACGCTCCTTCTCTCTACCGTAACAGGATGGCTGTGAGGATGGGGGAGAGGGGTAAAAGACCACGAATTTTTGGAAGAGGAAAAGGGTTTCTCGAAGCAGAAGAAGGTTGGCGTAGGAGACGGATTGTGAGGAAGAAGAGTTAGAGAGAGAGAGAGAATGTATGGGGGCGCAAAGGCGTAATTGAGTAATGGGAAAGGAACGCAGGAATTTGGCAGGGGAGAGCGTGGAAAAGCCAAGATAGAGAGGAAAAGGCTTAAGAGTAGGAGGAGAGAAGACGAGAGATAGAGGTAGGCGGAGAAAATTGGAGATGTAGAAGTACGTGACGACTGAGTCAAAAGAGGATTCTGGAAATTTCTTGGAAAGAAAGGGTGTAAAAGATGAGGAAGAGTGGTCTTTCTTTTCGAAAAGACGCGCCCAAACATCTTTCTCTTTATAACTTCTTTGTCGTCTCGTGCTCAGTTTTTTCGTTATCTCCTGGTATTAAGTAGATATGTGTGAATATATATATATATATAAAGGGCCAGTGGGATTTTTGTGTGTTTCCGCTCGCGCCTATTGTTTTAATGTACGCGCGTGTATTAACCTCTTTCTGTAAATTTATGTGGAAAATGGTTTAATATTCGTAGGTTATCGATGGAATTATTTTTTTCGATTGTTTATTCAACGACGCTTGATATCAATGTTTTTCCCACTGCTTTCAAATTGAGGAAAATATATCGTTGTACCATTTTTTTTTTAATGGATACTCGGTTCTTTAGCAAAGTTGTCGTCAAAAGGTTTATTTTCCGTCAAATGTTTTACGGATCTTTGAACCGCCCTCAGCGGAAAACCTCCCATGAGTTGGTAATTTAGTCTGGCTACAAGCTTTATTGCCGGATGGAAATTGTGGTATATACTTCAAAGGTAGTTGGAGAGGAATAATATTACGCATTTTGATACCATAAATTGCATAAAATGTATTCTTCACATACAGATTGTTCATTAAAAATTCCTTGATAAGCTAAACGAATAATTTTATTCGATGATATGGAATAGAAATAACTTTAGCAGCGTAAATTACATTCGGCTGGTTGGGACGCATTTCCTATAACTTTTGAAAATACCCGGCAGGTATATGGGCGTGGATGTAGATATAGATCAGTGCTTCCTAAACTATGGTCCGCGGACCATTTGTGGTCCGCGATGGTTTCCAAAATGTAACTTTTTAGAATTAACCGCATATTTAGTTGAATTTTTTTGGGAAAAGTTAATCGATTCTTACACTATCACAGGTATTCAATACTTTATTAACCCTTAGGCGCGCTGGCGTGCGGAGTACGCCAACACATTTTGAAATCCTGGCAATCTGTAAATTTTGCTTCATATACATTGTTCTTTTATGTAACCTATGAGTATTTCCTGAGTAGTCGAATAAGTTGTTTCGACCTTTTAGATATTGTTCTTGAGGAGTAAAACAGACGCAAAGCTGTGTGCGTCGCTTCTATATATACTTACGCATCACGATTTGTCTGTAATAGTTTAAATATTTCAGTAACGTTAATTTTTTGAGCATTAATTCTTCTATTGTTGCAATGTTTATCCTAAAATGGCGCTTATTTTAATATTTCTTAGTAATAAATTTTTAATACAATAATGCGTATCCAATTAACCCCCTTTCTTAAACGTAGCTACAGCAAGTACGTTTGTGTAAGAAATGACGTGGTCCGTAGGGCCTGGAGGGTCGCTGTAGTGGTCCGCGGAGTTCAAAAGTTTGGGAAGCACTGATATAGATAGAAGCGACGTAGGTATGAATGAGATTCCGTCGGAATACTTCGCGGGCGAACAACTGAAAAGGCAATTTTAAATAGACAGGCTTCGTTTTTTGCACAGTTTCGAAGCGAGGGTGGAGTTCGTTGCACTCGCGTATTGCGTTTTGAAAGAGGGAAGCTTTGGGAGGATGGTTCGGCGGAAGTAGGTATAGATCACATCCCTTTTCACCGACGCAGTCGCGACAAACGAGCCTCGATTTTGCAACATCGTCCCTCGTCCTATTCCCAACCTTATTTTCGGGACAATAAAAGAAAGAGAATGCTTGCGATGCAGTTTTTAAAAACCTTTTACAGATGGCGAGCGTCGCAAAAAATTGTTTTTCGCAATCGGCTGCATTTTTCTATCAACGTTTTTTTTTTAAAGCGGCAGTGCTTCGTGCATACAAAGAGATGTTGCACACGACTCTAAAATCGAGATGGAAAGACAATAGATTTTAAGATATGCTCGAGAAATTAAGTTGGAAAATGATCAAAGTATACGAAAAAACGTATCCTGTTGATTAATCATTACATTTGTTAGATTTATTATGTTTTAGAGATGTTTATTTCTTAAAATTTAGCGAAATTTAGTTAAATATTCTTTTTAGAACCGCGTTAGCCCACAAAGACGTGCGGATAATTTATGTTTGGTCCTTTAACTCGACAACTGAAATATAAAATAGTATCTACTGCGTAATAATGGAAAACGAAGCATATAACTACCAGCACAAATGGTTCATTATGATTCTAATGTTGCCTAGTCACTGAAAATCAGGATTGAAATTCTAAATATGCTGCGCAAATTAATAATTTTTCAAATTTATTGATATCCTATTAGTTAAATTCTCCTTGAACGATACAAATTTAAAGTACGGTCGAATTTCAACAACTCAATAACTCGAATTTTTGGTTAGTCGAAGTGTACGTTTTTCCTCTTTCCTCATTCAACATACATTTGAATGAATACCTTAAAATCGAAGTTTCGATACCTCGAACGTTTCTTCTATTCCCTCAAAATTCCATTTTAATTTGCTGTATCGCAAACCCGAAGTGACCTATAATGTTAGAACACGTATTCCTCTTTTAAAGGGTTCGCCGAAATAAAAACTAAAAAAGGAAATCTAGGCCTAGGAAGTCTAAAGGAAATTACGTTGCCGGATGCATCGGCGTGTTCTCCCCGTAAAGGGGGACAACAACCGTGCTATACACACACACACACACACACACACACACATATATATATATATATATATATATATATATATATATATATATATATATATATATATATATATATATATATATATTTTTTCGGAAGTTCTTAGGAATACCGAAGGGAGACCGGGGTTATAGAAGGGTATGCGGACTGAATAGGGAAAGGCATCTGCGGAAGAGATGTACTTCTGTTAAGGATTCGGAACACGGGGCTTCCTCCCAACGAAGGAACCCCTGTTGACTACTGGTGCGAACCAGGGAGGCGAAAGGGAGAGGGAAGGGAGCGAATGACTAGGAGGGGGAGGAAGAGGGAGTATGACGGAGGGAGAGGGAGGAAATCAAAAAGTTGGGTGAAAAAAACGGGGAGGAAGAGAGGGAAAGAGGAATGGACGCTCGCAGAATACCGCAGCTGTTATGCACACGTGCAGTGATAAGAAGTTTCATATTGTCGGTGCTAAGAAAACTATGAAAATAATTTGCTAGTTTACTTAAATCTGTCCTCTTTTTCCGTAATTTATTTTAATGATATTTTGGCGCAAACCATTTCGACCGATGATTCGTTTTCTCTAGAGGGCGCTTCATATGTCATTTAAAAATTTTTTCGGGATAACTCTCCAAAATTTCATCTTAATATTGATGGATGGTAAATATAATTGTTTAACATTTAAAAAAACGTGGGACAATGAAGCGAGTCAAAGCATCATAGGCTACGATAGAATTCAAAGAACTGAGAGAAAAACCAATTGGTTGGACCAATCAGTTGGAAACTAAAAATAGTAATAACATTAATTTCCACTTGAATTTTTCAAAATTGCGACCGAAATATTTTCAAAGTAAAGTGGAACCCGTAAAATTAAAATAATTTCCGTTGAATCAGCTTTACGCATAGCAACGCCGTATTTAGTTCGATGAATGCGTTCTATTAGCTTTTAGGAGCGTAAGGACAAAATATTTTCAAAGTGCTTCATCGTTCTTTATCGCTAAATGGAGGAAACGAGTATTTCCCATGTGGCAGTTTTTTTGGAATACGCAGCGCCAAAAGCGAGATAAAGAGAGAGCTGGGAAGGAAATAAAATGAATGCAAAAAAATAAAGGGAAAAAGCTCGCGGTGTTAACATGGCAAGTCCTTGCGCTACACGGTCTAAAAAAAGTAAAAAGAGCCGCATTCATTATCGCATGTTTTCTTTCCTTGCTAATGTACGAGGGGCGGTTTTCTGGTTAAAATCTCCCTTAATTTTACTCCTCTCCCTGCGCACCCCCCCCCCCTCCATCACTTCTCCCCCAGGGGCAAATTTCGTTGTCGGGTAAGACACGACGGCGTTAAAGGGAGACTGGTGCTAAGGGTGACGAGGTCGCGTCTCATAAAGTAGACGGACCGAGACACCTTTCCTGCCACAAACACGCACCTCTTGCCGGATAAAGTCGAAAATAACCGAGAAGAAAGGTGCGTAGCCATTCGCCTGCGGGCGGGTGATCGTTGAGCTTATCTCGCTCGGAAGGTTATTCAATTTCCGGAAATTGCCGACAGAGGGATTCTCCTGATTTGATTCTTTGTGGCGAAGTTTCCGCGTCGCAAAAAAAGAGGTCCAATTTACGTAAACAAATTCGCAGGAAACTGTGAACCGGAGAAACAAAGTTTTGCTAATTAGGGAAACAGGATATTCTCCGCTAATGTAAAAGAATAAATTATCGTCCTCGGCGCAAAAAAAAGTGATTAAATTTAGCGGAGTGGCTCTGCTGAGCGGATGAATAAGAAATTTTTTTCATACCATTGCATAACCTAGTATATAGTAAGATTGGTCGAAGAAAGAGAGCTTGAATTTACGAGAGCGTGAGACGCTAAGTCGACCGAACAAAGACGCGAAAGAAGCAGAGGCATGAATGCAGAAAAAGGAAGAATTAAAGAGAAGTAATTGAATCGGACCAAGAACAATTAAATGCAGCGGTTAAGGAGTAGATGGTACTTGGGGAGTTAGGGAAAACAAAATGAACGTGACGAAACAAAATAGGAAAGGTACGGACGGGATTTAATCAGTTTAAGTGAATTAAATGGAGAAGGGAAAAGAGTAAGTAAACGGAGAGTGAGGATGTTTTTGAAGTGGCACAGAAAGAGAATATAGAGTTGAAGGGATATCTATGCGAAAGGCAGAGAATGCTATAGAAGAGACAGAGGTGCTTCAGGAGAGTTACGTCGGTGATGGGGCTCTGAGGAAGATGAAGGCATTCGACGAAATGAATGTGATGCACTCGAAAAGACATCCATTTATTTGTTTAAATAAGAGAAAGAGAGAGAGATGATAAATCTAGAAGAAAAATTAAGTTTCATTTGTATTACCCTGAAAAAATTACGGACACAGAGCAGGTAAACGAGTTCACTTTAAATCTGAAAACTGTGTATAAAGGATTACTCAAATATTTTTTCAAAAGGTGACTATCGAAGGTTACTTTTCCTCGCGTTGAAAATTATAAATGTCAAAGTTCATGAAAAGCTATAAGTTACGTTTTATGAGAAATTCTATCCAAGTCAAACGACCGTTATTATCAAGAGTTTATGTTACGATGCGTTCTCTTACTGAAAGATACACTAAGAGCATATATGGGAATGTCTGTTCCATTGTCGCGCTGTACTCGTTTCGTCTTACCTTTAAATCCACCCGTGATGACATAGACGTGTCTCCGGCAAAGAACTATACCGGAAACATTAAAAGAACGCACGCGATATTAATTCCACCCGGAAAATTCCAGAGGAAGACTTTCTCTAAGAATGTAGAGAGGTTGCCGTTAAGAGGATGTGAGGTTGGAAGAAATAATATCGGTTGTCGACGTTGCGTGAGAAAATTCGGATGCAAGCGGAAGCACTCTCTCGACTAACAAGGTTTCGGGGCGGCGACCAGGTGGTCGTTAAGTGACACCAGAAATTACATCGTCAACCATTGTCACCTATGTTATATCAGTGCTTCAACCATGGAATGGCTTCCTTATAGACGGCGCCTGCTCAAAGAATGACACGCTATGAGCATATTTGCAAATCCAACAGAGGAATACAATTTTAACGAATTATTAAATAATAAATGAACCGCGTTGTTGACTACTCAAGTACTGTGTGCGTGCAATGCTATCAACTCAAAATGGAGACTGTACCATTTACAGCAATCCTTAAAATTTGTCAGGGCTTGCTTTGATGCGAAACGCTGCAGGAACATATTTATATTCAAGCGAATGGAAGTTAAAAAAAAACTATCATGATTCATGGGCCGGCATTAAAGGAATTAGAAGACGCATCTATCGGGCACTCGCCTAATGATGCGTAAGTACATAAATACGCGGAGAGAGGAGAGAATACCGGCGCTGCGAGCATAGCTGTCTGGCTTCAGGCTTTTACTTCGTCAGGCGAATTTAGGCTTCTTCCGTCTCCATTTAAATAATAAATTCCGTATTTCCGAATTCAGGTTCGATCTCCCCGAGTGAGTAGACACCGGAGTGCATACAAGCGGAGCCGGTGGGGAAATGTCGTGTGAGTGCGTGGGTGGAAATGAAACGAAGTAAAATAAACTTTTTTCGAGTTCGTGTATATAGATAGACGACGGCAGTGGGTAGACAGGCGGAGAGGGATGGATAGGATAGAAAGAGAGAGAGAGATGCAAGGTAGCGAGGGAGGAGGGTGGATAAAACGGACGGGAGAATTTAGGAGCAGGTAGCCACGTCACGACTGGAGATAGAGAAGAGTTGGGATAGGAGGAATGGGGAGAAGGTTGGAGGGAAGGATGCTGCAGAGACAGAGGACTAGAGAGAGAGAGAGAGAGTTGGAATAAAATGTCGGGAGTGGTAAATGGAGCGATCGCCATTGTGGAATGGTAAAGAAAAAGGGCTGAAAAAATGGAAAAAATAATACAATGCACCTTGGTCATTGCGACATTGTTTTATACGGTTGTGTCGATTTAGCGACGGATTATTAAAGTGATATTGTCAGGGGACAAGTTTTGGAATTTCTACGAGTTAGATTAATACCAAGTTGACGATAATAGAGGAAATTGCCAATGTCATTAGACATTATTCTCGGTCATGGCTGACCATTTTTCGTATAGCATGGCGTTATTCGATGAAAATTTTGACAACTTCGTAGTTCACATTTAAAATCAGACCACATTTCTAATTCCGTTTATGACGGAATAAAGTCTTAACTCATTGATATTACAGTTTAACCCGACTCTTTCTTTTAAATAACATGTTGATTTCTCTACATTCCATGCATCGGATCAGGATGTTGCGTCACTCTGTGGTAACTGCACATAACGAAACGGATTTCCCTTTGAATTCCGTGATGGCTCAGTTCTACCGTAACCTTAGAGAGAGGGAGAGAGTGGAGGAAAGAGAAAATTTTGCGAAAAACGTTTAAAAAAAAATGGTGAACAGTGGCAGTAGTTAGACGAAAAAAGAGAGTTGTGATGGTCAGTGAGAAAGCAAGGGAGTCCAAAGAGAGGAGAAGGGTAAAAGCGAGCCATGTGATGAAGGGAGGAGATGGAGTGAAGGAGGTCGAGTACTCGGTATGAGAGAAAGTACTAAAAAAAATTGAAAGACGCAAAATAAGAAGCGTAGCGACAACGAAACTGATGAGAACGAATGTTAGATGGGATTGAGGAACGGATATAGAAAAGGAAAGGGAGAGAAATGTAGTGGGTGACGAGAGGAATGGAGCGAGAATTGAAGGTAGAGAAAGCGGAGAGAGGGAAAGAAGAGAGAGAGGCTATGCCGGTTGGATATAAAACAGGAGAGATGGAGGGGTTAGAAAAAGAACAAAAAAGGGGAAAAGGATAGGGGGTGAGAGAGAGGGGGGAATAATATTTTATCCCCTCCCACCTCATCCCCTTGCGCTCCCCTTCCCAGAGGGAAAAAAGGATAACACTGCCCTCTGGTGTGTGCTTTGGGCAACGGCATGTGTGTGTGAGAGTGAGAGAGAGAACCTGGGAAAGATGGTAGGAGAGTGGTGGAGAGAGCGATGCTGCGAGAGGGGAGGTTGAGGGACGGAGGAGGAGGATCGGGGGAGGAAGGGAGATGGGTCTGAGGGAAGGATGAAGGGAGGGGGACGGAAAAAGGGGTTTCGGTGGCGCCAGGCGGTCTGCTGCGGAAACTTTTTTTCCTCTCCCTTTTTTATTTTTATTTTCCAATCTTCTTTCCGCTACCTCTATCTCTCTCTCTCTTTCTCTCTGGCGTCCTTTTCCTTTCTCTGCCTTCCACCGCACCCCGCCATTTCCAGGCGGCTCCCCCTCTCTCTCTCTTCTTTCGCTGTGGTTTCTTCATTTTGCCCGTCTCCTATCTCTTCTTCCCCCTTTCACTTTCCTTGTTACTTTCTCCTTTGTCTGGCTTTCGTTTCCGTTCCTTCCATCTCCTCTTCCGGTCACCGCAGGACGTCAAATTTAACCTAATATCCGCAACAGCGTCGTCGTCTTTCTTTCCGACCGATCGCCTTTTTATTTCTTTTCATGGCAGCGATTAATTCGTGCTCGATTTCGTGACCAGTTTTATATTTTTTCTTATTCCTTTTTCGTCGTTTAATTCGTTTCTTTATCAATTTTTTGGAGTCGGTCAAATAAAATGCCTGGGATACAATCCGGTTTAACTGTTCCAGAATTTATCTTGACTTTTCATTTTCCTCTATCAAGAACGCTCGTCTGATCAATTCAAAACTTACGCCGGATTAACCTTCGAAATCTTGAATCGCTAAAACTGCGTAATTGAGAAGGTCTTTTATAGTCGGTCGCTGATATCATAACACATTCTAAGATTTCATATAGATACCGGCAATCCTAGTTACTCATTTTAAAATGCAGGTCGCTGTCCGATCCTCCTTTTTGATTCGGTCGCAGGATTATAAGATTAAATTCAACGTTTTTGGCATTAGCTTTGTGTAATTCCACATTGAAAGAAAAAATGGTTTTCACGTATCACAGTTTTAATCGTCATTAGCACGAACTGGAGTTAGCGTCATTGGCAGGCCATTAGATTCATTAGAATTTACTTTCGGGGAACCGATATTGATGGCGGTTGCTTTGCAGGCGAAATGCTTATCTACTTTATTTAAGCGTTTATGGCAACGGGAATCGCCTTGATCATCGATGATAATTGATAATTCAATATCACGCGGAAATCTTATTTCGGAGCAACCTAGAGCTGGGAATGTTTTCTTTTTATGACTACCGAAATGGCATGGTTTCTCGTTTTGATTTCAGCCATAATGTGAGCTCGATAATAATATCTTGAATCCTAAGGAATAATTAAAACGCAATGTATATAATTGAAAAATGCGTTTCGTGGGCAAAATCATCCGTTACGATTTAGTCAAGTAGATCAGGGGCCTGCGACCTTTTCAGCCTTGAGGGCGCATTTACGAATTCAGAGAAGGATTGCGGGCGCCAATTGAGGGCACACAGAAAAATAAAGCTAAAAAATGGGTTAGATTCTTTTTTTTATTTTCAAACAAAAATATTTTGATTCGAATACAAAATTTATTAATGATAAATAAGGTTCATCTTGAAATTTTTAATGAGAAAATTGAATTTGTACTTCTTCTGCAATATCTTATTGCACCTCCCTCAGCAAATGACTTGCCATAGCCCTAGTAGCGGGCGCCAAGGAATGTTATGAAGGGCGCCATCGCACCCACGGGCGCCGGGTTGAGGGGCCTGAAGTAGATAACCAAAAAGAAGCTGTTTTTTTTTTAAAGTGAAAGGTATCGTATCTCTCGGTGTTGGAATCCTGAGTATAAAACAATTCTCCGCCGTGGACGTTTCTATCTCCTCCTGAGGACGTGGATGTTTTTTGCCGCCTCCAACATCGGGGATAAATCTTTTTTTCTTTGGAAGCGATAGCGACAGCTTGGATATTATCCTCCATCGATGTACGGACACGCTCCTTATTACTCTCTTCCATTCGATCCAAAGAGCGCCGTTTATTATTTCACGGCGATCAATCGATCGATCGATCAATCTGAAGATCCCAATCGGTGTGCGAGCGTCGGAAGCAGATGTTCGCGCCGCATTTTCATAGTCGACGGAAAAATAAAATATCATTCCTCCGTAAAAAAAATTATACGCGCGCCCTCGCAAGCCTTCGGGGTTGGAAAATAAGTGTGAGAGAGAGAGAAATCGCGGGGACATTAATCTCGTGTGTGAGCGCCGAAAAGACGCTAATTTTATTCATCGAACGATCCTGCCATCTCGTCCCTCTTCCTTCCTTCATTGCCCTCCCACTGATTCTACCTTATTTCATTTTATTACGCTCTCTCCTTTTCCCTATACCTTTCTCCTACCCTCTCCTTGTCAATTATTTGCGTTTCCTCTCATTTATTTTTACATTAAGTAAGTCTCCTATTCTCAAATTCTCCCTGGTTTTTCCACCCCTCTTCTCACCTTCCTTTTTACCTTCCTTTTCACCTTCCTTTTAATCTTCATGTCCCTCTCTACCCCTCCTTCCTTTCCTCTTTTCCTTCCTTCCTTTCCTCTTTTCCTTCCTTCCTTTCCTCTTTTATTTCCTTCCTTTCCTCTTTTCCTTCCTTCCTTCCTTTCCTCCTCCTTTCCTTTTCCCTTCTTCCTATCCTTTTTCCTTCCTTTCCTCTTTCTCTATCCTTTTCTCGTCTTTCACATTTCATCTTTCTCTCTCAAAGACTAGTATTCTCTTATTATTTTTCCTAATTTCTACCTCCTTTCTCCCTTTTTTACACTCCGCCTCCTTTTCCCCTTCTCTACTCCATGTTTTACCCTTACTTTTTCTCCATCTTTCCCACTTCCTTCTCCCTCTCGCTTCCTCTATATCCATCCTCCCTCATTCTACCTTTTCTCCCTCCTTATTACCTCTCTCTATCCCTCTTTCTTCCCTTCCTTTCCCTCTCTTCCCCTCTCCATTTCCACCCCTCTACTTCCTTTTTTAGCACTTCTTTTCTATCTCCCACAATTCTTCCCCTCTTGATTCCTCGGATCTGTTTTGCCGTTTCTTCTTCATTGCCTCTCGTTTGTCATCATACTTCTCCGCCCCCGTTCCTTCTCTCCGATGGCAAGCTCACATGCGAGAAAACTTGTTTCATTTAACACCGCTCCCGCCCACCATCTCTCTCTCTCTCTCTCTCGCACATCCTCTGTTCTCTCTCTCGTTTCTTCTCTCTTCCTTTCCTTTCTCTTCGCCGCCGCCGCCTGACGCTTCAATTTGTCCCCGTTTCTCGATGCCCCTCCGTGAATTCATTTTCTTCGCACTGCTCCTCTTTCTTCGCGAAACTTCGCGTCGCCGCGATTTAACCTCATGAATACGCTCTGGCGTTTTATTTTTCGAGGAAAAAAATGTCGTTTCGCGGAGCGTGGGAAGGATCTCCCAAGATGTTTCGCGGAGGGTTTTGACGGGCTCTTTAGGCAGGGGAGGAAATCCCGTAATTTTGATGAGGCGTTTTGAATTTTAAACGAGTTTGCGAGATTGCTTTGGTAATTAACCGGTCATTTTTAGGCGGTTTGGTTTTACTGCAATTTTGTCCTTTGAAGTATGTCATACAGTGCTATGTCAAATCTTAATGGCAACGAAAGATTACGACGTAAATGTTTAGTCTTTACGTACTTCATTATGTATAATTAAGGATTTATGTTCGTGTTTTTCTTTTTAGCGTAATTGGGTGTCTCAAATACGTATGAAGAAATATCTTACGTTTCAGTAACATAAGCTGAATAAAAACACGAAAACATGATTATCGCATTTCTCTAGTGTCGATTTGGGTTAAACATTTTTCGGCATATACTTATGTACTTGTAAATCAGAAGGTATTGAGGAAAAGATTTTATATCAGTAAAATTTCATTATTAAATTAGAATTAAGGTACGAACTTGAGACTTGATGTACAGCTGGATGAACGAAATATATTTACTCAAAGGGATAATACGAACCCATGCCGAATTAGCTTAAAAATCCTTTTGCAGTATGAACACCCAGAGATTGTAAAGATTTTAACGACAACAAGCAAACTCCGTTAGCAAGTCAAGTATAATTTTATCTCTCCAACTTTTAATGCATCATTTTTGATACTTATAAAGTCTTACATTTTAATTTAACCCGTAATTTATCTGTATCGACTATGAAATAGTTTTATCTAGATAAATTCACAAGTATGTTACCTGCAGTTTGTCATTCGGCTCTGTACAGTCCGTCTTAAAACAAAAACTCCATCAGTTCGGGCGTGGGACTGGTGGCATCCCTCCTGCGGTTAAAAACGTAACTATGATCCACGATTAGAAGACGGAAGAAGGAATGCCTGGAACCTGGAGAGTTCGAAAGGAAAGGAAAGACGATGAGAAATAGAGGATAAGGGACGAGATGGAACGATAATCAATGGTACGTCATACGGGATGGAATCGTTTAATGCGGTGTTTTGGGAGTCCATCCACGATCAAGGTTAAATCCCAACCCATCAACCTCCACTCTCGCCCAATGCGCTTTCCCCTTTCCGCTCCCCTTCGCCCTCCTCCCGACCCACGCACGATGGATGAAGAAGATTCTCCTAGGTATTGCATGCGAGTTCCTCTCGCAGTCCCTTTCTCTTTTATAGATCTTCCAAGGTTTCCTATAACTCCATTATCGTAGCGCATCGGAGTAGAAGGAATGGTCTCGGAATTGCGACTATTTCCTTCGGAGAGAACGATTCTGTTTTTTTTTTTAATTTTTAAGCGTTCGTTCGCGAAATGCAATTCAAACAGTCGTTTGGGTCTTATTTTTCTCTTGAAACGTTAGCGTGTTTTACTTAACCTTTTTTCATGGCCTTATAATTTAACCACACCTACTACAAGTATGATATTTTTTAATACAAAAATTATTTCTCCTAAGCATTTATTTTAATATCTAAACTATCTGAAGGAAATAAAGTAAAGTGAAAAAGAGAAAAAAGGAGAGAGAGAGAGAAAAACTGTCGCCGAAAGATGGGAAAAAGGAGAAACAAAACGCACACATACCTACAAACAAACTCTAATTCTCAGGTTTACGCGGTTTTATTTCCATCACAGGAACATGATATGTAAAAGCATTAGTATCCAAAGATATGTGAGCGTTTCGTCCGCAACAGGGACCTTCAAGACATACCACGAACTCAGTCACAATCTCCCTAAAACTCTTAAACACGTATTAGGATTTTTAGGGTAACTCTATACGTATTTCGAGATCCAAGTTCTCATCATTGGTACACGATGGGTGATGAAGTGGCTATACCCTGTGCTTGAATTTTCTCTGTTGGTGAAGCAATTTCTGATTCATTAATACTCCTGCAGAAAGTACGTACCTACCCATATGAGGAACCACACTTTCTCTTCGTAACTCTGGTCATTATTTATTATTCGCGAAAGGCCAGTCGCGGGTCGTGCTCCGGCGGCCATTTTGGCGCCAAAACGGCCGACGCGTACACGTCAGGCATGTTAACTTTTGATATGTTAGTTAGGTTTCCCTAATGGAGAAATGTCCCAAGTTTCAAAACTTTATGAATTATTTTCCCTTAAAATGTCTAATTTGACTGGTCTACATGATATGCAAATACTTACATAGGTGCCTAATGTTTTTATCAGCTAAGATTAAAATCTGAATGCTATTTTATTGTATGTGGCTGCGATGTCATTTTTTGTGTCGAAGTATGACGCGTTTCATGCTTCGAAAACAATTTCTCAAGACTACGTCGTTAAAATTTTTTACGGCGCGCTCAGTAGCTTATAATTTAATATGCTGCCTGCGCAAAGTTATTGTAAAGCTGTATTTAGCCCTTTTCATAAACATTTTACGGCCCTTTTACTAAGAAATTGTCGATAAAAAACTTTCCCAAAAACTCCTTATACCTATACGTACTTTACTCCTTTCGCCGATATATATTTTCTCCTTTACATTCCAAAATTTTCATCAAAATTTTCACAGAAAAAACAGCTATATCTATCCAGATATCTGGCACTTTATATCGTCTTATGCCGCAAACAAAAACTTTATTCCAATACGAATGAGGCTGGATTACCTAGAAAGTTTTCGTGCAGCGCCGCCCGCGCCCGGTGGACGAACTCACAGCCAGCCATGTCATGGACGGAAGAGACAGCAATGGACCAACGCTGGCGAAAAAGATGAAATTTTTCTCCCAAAATGAAAGAACCTCCATGTTTTTTAGACTATTCCCCATTCCGCACATAGTCCTTTTTTCTCACGTACAACTTTTTCAATATCATTTCCTCGTCTCCTTTCCTTTCTCTCGCATTACCCCCTCCCCCTCCTTTCATAATCTAGTCCCACCCACGCAGACGTCGGAGCGCGGTTCTAAAAAAATCACCAATATCTCTTCCATCGAGGAGACAAATGAATGTCGTATCGTCTCTCTGAGAACTCGACAAAGACTCGGGAGGAGAATGTTTTCACATAGGATTTCTCCGAGAGGAATCGCGGGAGTCGCCGAGCGTATTCATGAGTGCCTTGTTCTCGGGGGAATAGGGTTTATATTTACGAGTTCGGGGCAAAGAGGGTCGAGGAGTGGACTACGAATGAAGTGCGGGCAAAGAACGCCTAAAACGAAAGCAAGTGGAGGGTGACGTGGGATGAAATGACGGGATATTTCCAAAGAAAAAATATAAAGAAGTACGCGCTCCTGGGCAATAGGGTCGAGCGTCGTTTGAAAACTTATTAAACACGCGTCAATTGTTTTTCATAAGTTACTAAAAGCACTAATTTATAGCTAAGGATAGATTCTGTTTTGTTTCCGAATAACTTAGAATGGTGATAATTTTAGATGTGGTTAATCTCGTACATACATCTATCAGGGTATATGCCACAGTAATTTACAATTTAAGATTGATTATTTTCTGTTTAATATAAATTGGAACCGATGATTATTTAAGAGATAGTAACATTTTTGTGAATACCCTCTATTAGAACATAAGTAATGTGTTTTGTTCTGTTTTTCTGCTGATTCAATCGATTCGTTTGCCGGTAGTATTGTTATTTTTCCAGTCGTAGTTAATATAATTGAATCGAAGCAAACCTGGTAGCATATTGGAAATTCGCGGGGAGTTGCGTACGTAACGATGTCTGAGTTCATCTAAGCTTTGAGAGAGAGAGGTGAGAAGGAAGAGCGATAAATTGGAAGCATGAAAAGAGAGAATGAACGAAAAGAGAGCGGGTACACCGACGACGGCTGAGAAGGGTGGAGCGGAGGATGGTGACGAAAAGAACGATGATGGAGGAGATTGGTGTTCCAGCTGACGTTTATGGGATCGCAGAGACGATGAGGGTTTCCCTTAGAATTTCGCAGGGAGACTTGGCGACCTACTTTACGAAATTCCCTAGGATTCCTCCGAGGCAGGAGACACAAGTAATCAATCTGGTCTCCGTTGAAACTTTCCTGATTACTTTCCGAGGAAGGCTGCTGAGATTTGATGGCAAAGAGATGCACTGAAGAAGCAAATGATTTTTTCCTGCTCTCTTCAATTTTTCGCTCTTAAACAGAGCTGCAATCTTAAAAAAAATAAACGTAAAGCAGTGACTCCATACGCAGTGCACTGCGATACAGATTTTTCTTCGAAACCCTCGGCTTAAACCGCTATATTATTTTTCCTATATTTCTTTCATCACCGCGACTCGTCCGAATCCCCATTACTTCCTTCGTTGATGTGGTTCTTTGTCGAAAGATTTTCGAAAAAAATGTTTCGATCGCGATTGGAAATTCCAATCTGGTCTCTGCAATGGGAAGCGAATTCGACAATGGTAGCTCATTTGAAATTCTTCGGCTTTGCGATTCTTTTAGCGTTGCGAGGGATCTTATTCTTCTCACATCTTCGGCTTTCATAAAAAACGTTTCCCATTTGCTGCCTGGGTGCCGGAACTCCCGCGGAGATGTTGTGGCTGATGGCAGTTCTTCCGACTGCCAAGCGTGGGAACGAAGGCGCTAGTGTCGAAGTAGTAGACAGAGCCATCTCTTCAAATCGCGGCGAACCTGCTAAGTCAGCTTGGCGTGAAATTGAGTCCTGCGCTTCAACTTGGGGGGTTTAATGAACCGCGGGCAATGAATCATTTTTCATCGCTGTCTGAAAATGCTTTCAGGGTGCGGACGTGAACAGGCTGCACCCTATTTACTTCAATAAATAGGAAAGATAGTAAACCCTTATGGGAAAGTTCATTTAGTGATAGGAACGATATAATTGACCTCCTGTCCTAAGCGTTTTTTCTTATAATTATGTTGTATTTGTGTTCTGGTATTTCGCAAGTCATCGGCGAAAGAAATATCTCCAATGCTTTTGCAGTGCGATAGAAATGGTCGGCCTTAACTACATTAATCTTCGTCGGAGAAAAGATAAACTCGATTTTTTGTTTCAAGTTTACCTAAATATGTGAGAATGTTTCATTTGTCAGTGGCATGCCTGTTCTATTTAGGGTTGACAGAATTGAACTTAACCTCAATTTCTTAAACGAATTCTTTAATAAAGAAAAAGCGATTTAAGTTGTGATCTTATCGAGTCTAAAAAATATACCTATCAAGGCGAAATTATCGCACATAACGTAAAACTTGGTGTCTGGCCGTTTCGTATCAAAGTCATGGTAGCGCACGCTTCATTATTAGAGTTTTATTAATTTTTAGAGTGATAGAATTTGTTTCTAATAGCTATGGGAAGAATTATAGCCTACCAAAATTTTAATTGATGGCTGAAGTGTCATATACGATGAAAACTTACGACCCAGTAGCCTAGATAAACAACTTGATAATTAACAGCCGCTTTATATGATAATCGCCTATAAATTATATTTACTTCCGCGCTTATCGCGTTCTGAAACCGACTTTTTATGCGTGTTTTATTTTCTTCTCGGACCAAACTTCCAAAGGACACTTTTTCAAGCTTTTGGTCCATGAAGCATTTTTGGGCCTTCCACTCCTCCCTGCCTCCTTCCAAGGAAAACGGGTCACACCCGTGACCTTTACATTTTCCGAGCACCCATATCGGATTCGGTGACGACTATGACCTCTCTCGCTGAGTGTGCGCGCGTGAGTTCGTGACTTATGGATCGCCCCACCCAACCCATTCACGAATCCTCCGAAATCGCATTATGGAGCGCGACGCATCCTTCTTCCGCTCGCTCGCCGAGTACCCTTTTCCACGAAAGGGACCTCATCTCGTGCCGATCATACGTCTCGCGTGCACGACCTTCGCCGAGTGACGACGACACAGAGCGAGAGAGAGAGAAAGAGAGAGACTGGGCGTGTTCCCTTCCGATAACCTGTCGGAAGTGACTCGGTTTAATCCATTCTGCGGAACGATCCATTGTCTTCTCCTCCTCCACGTCCTATGAGTCCAGATCATGTTGAATGTAATAATAATAATAATAATGCATACAGATGGGAAATCGTCGGGATTCCTATTTGATGAGACTTTTTCGAAAATATAAGGGAAGGGTCTTCTACTCTCTCTTTCTCATTTCGCCCATTCACCCGTTCCAGCCAGCGTCAAAACGTCGACCGTCCGGATTCGGTTTTAACAAACGGCTTTCGGACACGAGAGGTTTCGATGAAAAATCTTCCCTTTTAGCGATTCTGCTGGAAATTCGGAGCCCTTCGCATCGGAGGGCTCTCCTTGTTTTATATTGTTTCTCGGAATCGTGCTAAAAAATGGGAGCTCCATGTTATATCATGCTTCTCTCCTTGACGGATTGAAACGCTGTATCGAAAAGTTTCTCCCGTTGCGTCATTTAAGAAAATAACGTTCTGTGTAATGGTAAAGAGTTCCTAAATCAGATTACTCCATTTATAGCTAGGGAAGCTATCATTGTATAGATGAGTTAACGAGACAGAAAATATTTCGTGATTTTTACAAATGTCTTAAAAAAGTTATGATTGAAAATTAACTGCTTAGGGTCGGTTTCTTAGCTAAATGAAAATTTCTATGAACTTTCGTTCATTATTATATTAACATAATTAAAATTATTTTGCATTACTATGGCGTTCATGTTTTTGCTGCATCGTCAAAACGAAACAGCAGCTAAAGAGTGCCATTTCCAGAAAATGTTTTTTTCACATCATACATTATAGAAAAGATGCACAAAAGAATCCGAAATGGTCGTTAGTAACTTCAAAGAGGTTAAGCTAAAAGAAGTAACCATACACAAAAAAAAACATTTAAAAAATCGATCTCAGTTGTCGACCGTATTTATTATTATCACCTACTTATCAAAATTAAAAAAAAAACACTAGTCAGACTTTCCGTCTGCCGTCGAAACCGATGCCCGCCCTGCTGGAACAGACATTTTTTCAGACGACCCCCACGCCTTTCATCCGCCGCCCTTATAAAACTCCTCTCCGCGAAACCTATTTTAACCATTCCACATGCGTTCCCACAAATCCTCAAAAATTAATGAGAAGGGAAAATTTTCCGCCACCAGAGGACGTGACTAATGAGCGGGGGTGTGGAGGCGACGACGGGACGAGGGAGGCGGGGGTAGTGATGAAGATGGAGCGGCGGACGAAAGAATGAGAGGAGAAACGGAGAGAAATTAAATAAAAAAATAAGGCCGCGCAGGACTGGTTCAGTTTCGCCCACGCTCGATCGTGGGCGCGTATCGGCGTTTCTGTGGAGCGCACTTGTCACCCGAACGAGTCTCGTTCCTAGAGACGAAGGAATTCTCCCGAAGTCGACCCGAGGCGACGAATCTTATCTCTACTCCGCGAACCAACCATTCGCCTGTTTATTCTTCCCGTCTGTCTCCTGCAAGTCTCTTTTTTCCTATCTTCTAGGATGTTTTCTCGAAATTTCCCTCGCCATATCGTCTCTCTCATTTTCCGTTGCATTGCCATTTCCTCCCCGTCTTCTGCCACCCGTTATCTCTTCTTTTCTCCAATTTTTATTATTTGTGTACATTATCACGTTAAAACCAAGCTCCGTATTTGTATCGGTGTGTGTGTGTGTATATAATATATATATATATATATATATATATATATATATATATATATATATATATATATATATATATATATATATATATATATATACTTAAGTTAAGGAAATGAAAAGGTAGTGATGAGGGTGGCAACAAGGTGTTGAAGGAAGCCCAGCGGACACTTACCAAGTCGGAGATCAAGTTGGCAGGCTGCTGGGGGCGTCGAAGAGACACGTTGAACACACGAACACAAAAACAAAAAACACGCAAGCTTATCGGGTCTATGCCCTTCTTCAGCGATAGAGTAAAATCCATCCATCCATCCATATATATATATATATATATATATATATATATATATATATATATATATATATATATATATATATATATATATTGATGTCAACAAGGTGTTGGGATGAGGAAACCCAGTAAACACTCACCAATCAGACGACTTCAGGTTGGCGAGGCCCCGGGGATGTCGAAGCGACACACGTAAAAGAACACTAAAACACAGAAACATCACAAACGTAGAAGCTTTCGGAATTATTCCTTCATCAGCTACAGAGAGAGAACTGTATGTATATATATATATATATATATATATATATATATATATATATATATATCATCATCATCATAGGTAGTCTGTCCGTAGACAGATCCGTGATTATTCTTGGTTGAACCTGGTTCTCCATATACTCCTATTTTCCGCTGTCCTCTTTATATCTTGATAACTCTCTTTCCCTTTCAAATCGTCTATCAGCTGAAACCTTTTCCTACCTCTTTCCCTTTTCCCGTCTAGTTTTCCTTCTAACACGTCTTTAATCATACTCTCTCTCCTCAGGTAATGTCCAACCCAGTTAGCCTTCCTCTTTCTGATAGTCTGTATAATCATTCGCTTCTCTCATATTCTTCGTAGCACTTCATCGTTTTTCATCCTATCTGTCCATTTTATCTTCAGCATTCTCCTCCAAGTCCACATTTCAAAGCTTTCCAAGTATTTGATGTCATTTTTCCTTAGCGTCCATGTTTCTGCCCCATACAATGCTATACTCCATACGTAGCATTTTATCAACTTCTTGCGGATATCTTCCCTTATATTCCCTGTAAGTAGTTGTTTCTTTCTCCTGAAAGCCGCTTTTGCTTTTCCTATTCTAGTTCTGATCTCATCCGTACATTTTGCCTCTCGTGTTATGATACTTCCAAGGTATTTATATTCTGAAACTTGTTCTAATGGCTTTCCCCCAATAGTTATGTTCAGATTCTCTTCTTTACCCGATATTCGAATGACCTTGTATTTTTCTGTATTTATTTCCATACCGTATTTTCTACCTGTTATCACTAGTCTATTTATCATTTTTTGTAGCTCCTCTTCCTTTCTTGCTAGAAGTACTTGATCATCTGCGTATTTTACTGTTCTTATAATCCTTCCTCCAATTTTGAAATCCCCTGTGCCTTCTAAAGCTTCTTGCATTAGACTTTCTCCATATATATTGAATAGGGTTGGCGATAGGCAGCAGCCTTGTCTTACTCCTCTACCGATATTTATTCCGCAGGTGTCCACATTCTCAAACCTGACCTTTACAATTTGATTCTCATATAGATTCCTAATCAGTCTCCTGTCTTTCCAGTCTACACCTATATCCTTTAATATCTTCATCAACTTTACCCAATTTACTCTATCAAAGGCCTTCTGCCAGTCTACGAAACATGCGCAGATATCTTGACTGTATTCTATTGCCCTTTCTGATATGATTCTAACTACTCCTACAGCATCTCTAGTTCCACGTCCTTTTCTGAAACCGAATTGATCTTCCCCTATTATTTCTTCTGCCTTTTTCTCCAGCCTTTTATTAAGAATCCTCGTGATGATCCTCGATGTGTGTGACAGAAGGCTTATAGTTCTGTAATCTTTACACTGCATTGCCTTTGGCTTCTTCTTTAGAGGGATCATTGTTACTTTTAGGAAATCCTGATGCCACTCTCTCGTGTCGTAAATCTTATTAATTAATTTCGTGATCGCTTTTAGTCCTTCTGATCCTATGACTTTAAGTATCTCAGCCGGTATTCCATCGCTGCCCATGGCTTTCCCCTTCTTTAGTTCCACTATCGCTTTTTCTACTTCGCTCTCCATATTACTTGGTCCTAAGTTGTCTTCTTCAATGTTTTCCTCATCTTCCGGTTCAATTTTTGCCGCTCCTGCCTGTTTGCTGTATTCTTCCCATACCTGTGCTACATCCCTTGTTTCTGAGACTATCTTCCCATCTGTATTTATAATTCCCATACCACAAATTCCATTAGATTTCTTATCTTCTACCTCGAGTGCTCTAGCGTACATCATATCGTATTGTCCTTACTTCTCCATTTGTTTTATTTCATCACATTTTCCTTTTATCCAATTTTCTCTAGCTTTATCTGTTACCCTTCTCAACTCATTGTTTATACGCCTATAGTTGGCTCTACCTTCTTCACTGTTAACGTTTTTCCATTTTCGTCTCTCATTCATTTTCTCCAGCATTTCCTTAGTGATCTATGGTTTTCTGAATTCTTCTCTTGTTTTCCAATCTCTTTATCCAAGGTATCCTTGATACTGGTTTTATTTTCATCCCATTCTATATCGACGGTCTTCGGTTTGTTTTCCAACCTTCTTAAGTTATCTTCCAACATCATGCTGACTACATCCTGCCTTTCTTTCGGTTTTTCTAGGTCCCAGGCCTGTCTTTCTCTTCTCGTTTTTCTTATTTGTTTGAACTTTGTACTCACGTCAAGTATTAGAAGGCTGTGATCTGAATCAATGTCTGCTCCTTGCAATGCCTTGGCGTTCTTTATGCTGTTCCTGAATCTTTGCTTTACAAGGATGTAATCTATTTGGCATCTCATTCTATCTCCTGGGCTTTTCCATGTGTATAACCTTCGTTTATGGTTTTTGAACCATGTATTAGTCACTACAAGGTCATTATTGATGCAGAATTCTACGAGTTTCTCCCCTCCTCGATTTCTCTTTCCAAGTCCGTATTGCCCGACAACATTTTCTTCCTGTCCTTCTCCGACTATGCTGTTCCAATCTCCCATTGTTATGCAGTTTACCTTTCCTCTTCCGTCTTCTTCGTAAATTTCATTAATTTGCTCATAGATCTCATCTATTTTTTCATCGTCATGAGCTGACGTTGGCATATATACCTGGATTATCAGCATGTCCACTGGGACTGCTTTTAGCTTTATTGCCATCAGTCTATCGTTCGTTGCTATTATCTTTGTCACGCTTTTCATCATATCTTTCCTAAGTACCAGAGCTACTCACTTTTCCCCACTATTTCCTCCAGAGTAAACTACCGTGAATTCTTCCGAGTCGAACTGTCCTTCTCCCTCCCATCTAGTTTCGCTTAGCCCTGTAATGTCAACTCTATTTCTTCTCATTTCTTCTTTCAAGTTCTCTAGCTTTCCTGCCTTTCTCATAGTTCTTACGTTCCAAGTCCCTATTCGTAATTTACTTTCGACAAATGTTTTCCTCAAGGCAGTCCCCGCCCGGAGATCCGATTGGGGGACTATTTTACCTCCGGATTGTTTTACCTCGAGAGAACTCATATTGTCCAACCATATAATCTTTACTAGGGATTGTAATGTGGTAGTTTCCCTCTTGCTTTCCACATCGCAGTACTGTAGACGTTCAAATCGTCCTGATCACGCCTACAGCTGTATTGGATATAGACCCAACCAACATCATTTGTTTTCGGCTCTATACCATACTGACATATATATATATATATATATATATATATATATATATATATAAATATATATATATATATATATATATATATCTCTGTGTGTGTGTGTGGGTGTGGGTGGGTGGGTGTGGGTGTGTGGGTGTGGGTGTGGTTGTGTGTGTGTGTGTGTGTGTGTGTGTGCGCGTGTGCGTGTGTGTGTGTGTGTTTATTATTATTATTATTATTATTATTGGCACGGTATGGGGGAATTCTCACGTCTTCACCTTATTTATTATTCATCATCATTTTCAGTTTTAAGTCCCACACTCAGTCAGCACCGTGCCTAATTTTGATCAGTCACAGCCACGTCGGTCCCGGACAGTCCCGGTCGGGGGCGCTCCGCCAAAGGGGCTGCAACCGCAATCTTGGAGCGTGATCCCCGCCCGTTACCTGCCGAAGGGCTCGACGGGCAGAAGTTAATTCGCGTCAAACGTATCCGCGTTCAATACCAATGACCCATCTTCGATTGCGCAGAGCAGGCCTTTCATGCCCCAAAAGCGGAGGAAGGTCGCCTCCTTGCCTTCCACCTTGCTCTGGCGCCACTCCGTCGTGAGTCTCTTTCTGAGGGCCGATTTGAATTCCAATAAGTAGTCCACCGTCTCCTTTTTGTCGCGGAAGAACAGCGTAAACTCCCTGTAGATCGCGCCTTTCGTCAGGGTCAGGAGATAGTTCGCCAGGCGGAACTCATTTCTCAAACCCCTCGTCCTGGTCGCCATCCCGCTGAAGAGGGTTTCCGCGGTCACCCTACTCTCACCGGTCAATGATTTCAGTAGACGAGCCGTTGTCTGCCAGACCCCCCTGACCTTGCAGCAGGCGAAAAAGAGATGCCACGCGTCCCCCGTCTCCCCTTGGCACCAAGGGCACTCTTCACCTGGCCTTGTCCCGCTGCGATCGAGGAAGTTCGCGTCGGCCAATCTCCCGTGGGCGAGCCTCCACGCTACATCGGCATCGCGACCGAGGGAGGGATGGTCCCTAACTCCCAGCCAATTAATGGCGCAGCCGGTATACGCGCCCTTCATAGGCCACGTGTCTCGCGTCGTCGCGTACAGATATTCCCCGTAGACGGATCGTTTGGCCAAAGGCAGGCCCCTGTTGGTGTTAAATTTTCGGCTGTATATGGTGAATTCCGGGAGCGGTTCCGGCGGGGGCCATCCGGTCGGGAAAGGCCGCCCGTCCCTGTCCGCCGACACCCTAGGTTTGATGGTCTTCCACGCCTGAACTACCGAGTTGTAGAACGCCCCGAGGTTATTGGTCCTCCGGAATGGGGCCGGGTTGTAGAAGACTCGAAGGGCATCACCCTCCCTCCCGTAGCCAGCCAGGCGGTCGGCTGCGAGGATCCTCCAGGGATTGTCCGGGGGACCGAAGAGGAGACGTTGCGCGAGAAGGAACCTTAAGGCCTGCATCTTCTGGGCGATGTCCACCATGCCCAACCCTCCCGCGGCAAGTGGCGCGGAGACGGTGGCTGTGCCGGTCCAGTGCTTGCCCCCATTCCAGATAAAGGCCACCAGCCTGCTCTGCAGACCGCGCAGGAAAGCGCTAGGTGGGGTGTACACCTGCAAGATGTGCCATATACGCGGGGCGATGAATCTGTTGACCGCGAGGACGCGGCCCCTCAAGGACATCGGTGCCACCCTCGGTGTCCACTTGGTCAGGCCCGTCGTGATCTTCTGGGTAAGCGCAGCGTTGTTCGCGTCCCTCTCCCTTTGCGGGTCGTTGTCGAGCCAAACGCCGAGGCATTTGACGCCATCACTCGACCAATTGAAGCCCAACGGTGCATCCGGACGGGTCCTCCATCTCCCCATCCATAGGCCTCTGCTCTTGGCGGCGTTCAGGAGAGCACCGGACAGGAGCGCGTACCGCTCGAAGGAGCGAGAGAGCCGGGCGAAGTCCTCCTCCTCTCCTAGGAAGACGCAGACGTCGTCGGCGTAGGCGCTGACGGTGAGGGCGGTCTCGGCTGGCGGGGGGAGGGGAATCCCTCGCAGGTTTCTCCTCAGCAGGGAAAGCAAGGGCTCGATGGAGAGGGAGTAGAGCTGTCCAGACAAGGGGCAACCTTGCCGTATCCCTCGCAAAAAGGGGATGGGGCCACAGAGAGAGTCGGCGACCCGAACCAAGCCCCTCGCCCCAGAATAAATGGTTCGTATCCACCCGATGACGGTGCTGCCAAACCCCATGTCCTGCAAGGTGCGAAACAGGTGCCCGTGCAAGACCCTGTCGAAGGCGTTCCGCTGATCGAGGGAGAGCAATGCCGAGGGGGAATTCCTCTCGTTCTCCAGCCGGATGGTGTCCCTCACAAGAGCGATGTTGTCGAAGATGGTCCGCTCGGGGACGCAGTAGCCTTGTTCCGGAGAGATCACGGAAGCTATTACCGAAGAGAACCTCGCGGAAAGCGCCTTAGCCAGGATCTTGTAGTCCGTGTTGAGCAGGGAAATGGGCCTCCAGTTCGCAATCGATCGGGCATCGCCTCCCTTGTCGATCAAGGCGATCACCGCCGTCGAGGTCGAAAGCGGCAATCGCCCCTTGGAGAAGCTGTCCTCGACCATCTCCTGGAAAGGAATCCGGAGAAGCCCCCAGAAGGTCGAGTAAAACTCGGTGGTGAGGCCATCGAGACCAGGGGATTTTTTGCGACTCAGTCGCCGCAAGGCCTCGGAGTAGTCGTGGGCTGTCAGCGGCGAATCGAGGAAGAGCTGCTCCGGTTCCGACAGCCTAAGGAGCTCACCCAACTCCCTCCGGTCCTCGGGGTCGTCCTCAGTCCCGCCGACGTCGGCGTAGATCGCGGAGAAGTGGCGCAAGACGGCCGCACGGATGGCGCTCGGTTCCGTCAGCAACGTACCCTCGTCAGCAATGTCCTTGAGCTGCCTAGGCCGGCATCTACCCGCCCAACGCACTAGATGCGCCGCTGCGGGCCTGTCGTTGGCGGCCAGTTGGTCCCACCCGAGCCGCTGCAGAATTTTCTCCCCTTCCACCCTGTACCAATCCACCCCGACCTCGGTCGACAAAGCCCGGCGAAGGACACGCCGGTACATGATGGCGTGAGATTTTAGGTCGTCCTTGAGCTTTTCCCACCGCAGAGACGGATCGCCTAGGGAGTCCTTAAGGAAGGAGGTGATGAGGGATTTGGTGTGGGCGACGTAATCCTCCGAATCGAGCAGCCCGTTGTCAAAGCGCCAGGGTGAAGTGCGTGGCGCGTTGTCTGCAAGCGCGAGACGCATCACGACTGTCTTGTGGTCGGAGAAGGACCGCAACAGGTGGATGTCCGCGACTGCCGGTAGCTTGGAGCTGGACAGATAGAATCTGTCCAGTCTCGCGCTGGGTTCTCCAGGCCCGCGTCCGTAAAAAGTGTGTCCAGGACGGTGGGGGTGCATCTCGCTCCAAACGTCCACCAGCCGGTGACGCTCCACTAAGTCCCCTAGGGCAGAGGCGAAGCGAGGATGACGTTCCACACCCGAGGACCTATCTCGGGCGGGATCAAGCGCGACGTTGAAGTCACCCGCGAGCACCACACACGTATCATCTGCGTCGCGCATGCGGTGCGCTATGGACGACTCGAGGGCCTCCGTGGCCTCGACCGCCACCGGTTCGTCGTGCGGTCCGTAGAAACACACCAGCCGGAGTACTGCACCGGGAAGATCTTCAAACCTCAGGTCGATTTCCTGGACGTGGCCGTCGAAGGTGACGACGTCGTGCGTTACCACCGCTCGGAGGGAGTGTTTGAAAAACACCGCCGTGCCAGTTCTGGGAGTCCGAGGGCCATTGAAGTGCATGCGGTACTCCGGGAGGTTTGGAAAAGGGGCCGCCGTCGAATTAGTCTCCTGGAGGAAGACTATATCCGGCGACCAACGTCGCAAGAAAGCCGTGAGTTGAGCCCACTTAGCCCCACTGCGGACGGAGCAAACATTCAGGGACAAGAAAGTCCATTCTTGTCTCCCTCTGACCATGACAAATAGAGAAAAAACGACAAACAGAAGGCGAGCAATGAAATAGATAAATATATATATATATAATATAATATATATAAAAAAAAAATCGGCGATGGGGTTACGATTCCTGCCGGTCTAAGGCTTTAACGAGTCTTTTGACTCGCATTTTTAGCGCGCCCTGTTTGAGCGCCTTCTCTGAACTCAGGAATTCTAGCGTGTCCCGGAGTGGAGCGACGTCGCTAAAATGAGAGGAGGCGAGACCCACAGGGTCATTGTGGCCCTTGGCGTCTTGCAGAAAGTGCGTTAACGACTCGAGCGGCACCTTGACGAAGGAGGGCTTATTTCCACAAATCTCGGCGATTTGTTGCATTCCCTCATCGGGTTTGGACGCTTCGGAGGCGCGCTTCCGTTGAGGGGATCGCCTCTCGGCGCTGCCGGCGATTTTCCGCTTGGACGTGGATCTGCTGGCGACGGTGGGGGCGGCAATAGTCGCCTCGCCCGACGCGGCGTCTGTCGCGGAAATGGCGACGTCCGTGGTGGAAGATGGGACGGGAAGAACAGGCGGGCCGTGAGCGGAGGCAGAGGTCGAGTGGGATGGGGCGCTCGCATTCCCTCCCGCTAGAGTTTGTTGAAGAGTAGGGGCGGCGCTGGATGGGGAAAAGGAATGGGCGACGTCGGAAGTGGGAGGGGAAGAGGCAGGACTGGGTTCGGGGTCGGACGCCAAGGGTTTCGGGGAGGGGAGGGGGTGGGTGGCAGGAGAGGGGGTAGGGGTGACCAGAGGAGAAGGGGTGGGTAAGAGGGCGCAGGCAGGTAGGGGCGGAGGAGGTGGGGTGCTCTCGACCTTATCTTCCGTCGTCCTCGCAGCTGCTGCCGAGTGGGGGCAGTCCTTGGAGATGTGCCCCTCTTCCCGGCATTTAAAGCACTTCGCGTCGTCAAATTGCAGGTAGATGCGATGGGGAAGGTTGGCGATGTCCACGACGACCGAGTCGGGGATGGAAACGCCTTCTCGTCTGACGACGTGCACTGACCTTCTCCAGCCCCCGATGTGGCCGTACCCTTCTCGCCGGATTCCAAGCGTGAGGTATTGGACCGGACTCACCACCCGCATTGCCTCGCTCAAAATATCTATTAGCTCGCTGTTAGGGAACTCCGGCGGTATGTTGGAGATGACCAACCTCTCAACCTTCGTGGTCATCCGCCTGGCGGGGACATAACGCCCGTTGAGGGAGATACCTCCATGCTCGTGCATGAAGCTCTCGACCCGCCCCTCGGTGTCTAAATATATGCAGATCCGGTTGTTGGAGAGGCGCGTCCCGTGGGTGATGAAGGCGCCACCGCCTAAGATATCCCCGATCGCGAAGATGTATTCAGTGATGGGCGTGTCCGACAGCGCGGGGAAGATGATTGCCTTCTCCTTGGTAGGGCCAGACGATAAGGGCGTCACCTTCCTCCTGCTAAAAACGAGGACGTTTTTAGGGGCGGCATTTGACGGTGCGGAGTCGGACGCGTGGGCCTTGGCGATCCCGGCTCCTCCCGCGGCACGCGCGTAGCTGACTTGCGTGGCAGGGGCGGTAGGAGGGTTCGAGGGCGGGCTCGGAGTGGGGGACAACGAGGAGGGTCGCGTCTGCGGCGGCGGTGAAGGTGAGGGAAGAAGGCTCGAAGAGCTAGCCGGCGCGTGGCCGGAGGATAGGATGGGTCCATCCCCGCGTGGGGGAGAGGCAGGCGTAAGGAGAGAGCCCGAGGCAAGGTCGCAAGATGAAGGAGAGCCATGTAAAGGCGCGGGCGAAGATCGAAGAGCACGAACAGGAGATGCACTGGAACTTTCCAGCGAGTTTACGGTGAGGTGGCCATTCCGGCGTTTAATGACGAAAACAGAGTCGTGAGAGCGGTGGAGGTATGAAGGGAGCGGCGATCGGTCGATCAGGCTAGGAAGCGGTGAATCGCGCGAAATCGGCGACGAAAGCAGATCAGAGTATGAGCGCCGGAATCCCGGCGCCGGCCCGAAGGCGGGTAGGGAACCAACACCTGCGGAGGAGAGGTGGCGTAGCCACCCCCCCACCGACTCGCTCATAGTCGGGCGACCACCGAACGCCGCCGTAGGAAAGGACGACCCGGCGGAGAACCTCTTATCGCCCGGCAGGTAGTCAGCGAGCGGTCGGAGAAAAACAAAGTACGATCGCCCCAACGAACTCGCGGAGCGAGAGAAACAACAAAACAGCAATAACAGGAGTAACAACAATAGCAACAACAAGAAACTTTGCAACAATAACAACAACCACTAACACTACCTCACCACCCAAAAACCGGATGAAAATCCGCAGAAAACCACACAGTAAACGGGAGTCAAACACAGAGAGCGGAGACAAGCGTCCGATCGGGTCGACGTCCAAAGTGTGTGTGTGTGTGTGTGTTTGTGTGTTTGTGTGTTTGTGTGTGTGTGTGTGTGTGTGTGTGTTTTCTATACTTTCCTATTACTCTCAGTCTTGTTTATGATTGCTATGAATAGATTTCACAGGTTTTTCACGCTATCCTTCTTGCGTAGATATTTTACTGCTTTAAGATTTTTCCCAATTTATGCTTGACTTATTATTTCCATTTCTTCTCATTTCCACCTGCCTTAATCATATTTTATCACGTTTATGGCATTCTGGTTCGTACTTGTCAATGGATTAGAGATAGAAAAGATTCTTATCTGTTTCGTCTAAAGAAAGACGAATATCTACCTAATAAATACAAACAAGTTTCCCCAATTACATGTGTTATAATAGATGTAATAACAAGCATATAGGACCATGCCGTCGGCAGGGTTCGAACCCGCTACATTGGGAGCGAGACTCTTCAACCACCCATCTACCAAGGTCGGCTATCATATGTCATAACTTCCATTTTTTTCTCCTCTCTATTTTTATGCTTTTATAGATGTCACTTGTCCTCTCATCTTCTCTTTCTAACTCCCCTTTCTCTCCTTTCCTCTTCAACGCTCATTGTCTCAACTTTCCCAGTTCTCTCTCCGTCTCATTCATTTTTTCTGCCTTGCTAATGGCCACCTTTCGACAAATCCCTCCTACACCAACCGGTCGTGGTCGGCTGATCAGTCCTCGTCTCTTTCCCCTCTTTATCAATCATCGGGACCTCTCGAAAGGAATTTCCGGAACGGGTAGGTGGTTTTAAATGACACTGGAAAATAGGGAGGAAAACAAATTAGAAAAAAACGAGAAAGATACGAGGATAAATATTTAATTTTGGCCATAAAGCGTTTTCCAGTTACGCTTTTCCATTTGGCATCCTACTGTTTACAGTTTTGTGCATTCATAACTTAGATTTATTTGGAAAGAGAAAGCAGTATTTCCTTGTTAAACCCGTCGTAATTTATTTTTGGGTAAACAGAAAATTTCGACATTTCAAGCAAGGATATGGAGAATTTTATACGGAAAACAAAAAGATGTAGTTGGTATAAAATATCATATTTTTGCAAAGATTACCCCATTATTAATTCAAGATCGAAAATGGAGTCTCTTAAGTGAACAATATGTACAATGAGCGATTTATTTTTTTCCAAATCAACCTCGCTTTATATTCCCAAGTGGGACATTCTCCTTCTCGTCTGGAGCTTCTTCCTCAAGGCTATTTTTTTTAATCTTCCATTTTTTCATTAATATATAAATATACATAAAGCCTTTCTCCTCCTTCATCCTCTCCTGTTTATCCTCTCTCTCAGCAGCTCCTTTGTTCTGTTCGAGGGGGGCAAAATGGCCATCCATCAGAACCACCCTTCCCACCTTTCGGCAATCAGAGTGATGAATGCCCTCCTCTCTTTCTCTCCATCTCTCTCTCAACTATACATATTTCTCTTTTTGCGAACTGTGCACCTGAGAAAACCCACGACTGTTAAGGCGTGGGAGACTAAATTGGGTGATTCGCCCTCTGTACGCCTTATATCGCAATGCTGACTCCCTTACTCGTTTAAGCTTTATCGTCGACGGACGAACTAAATAAGGATCGAACGCGGAGATAGATGAAAGGTATTGATTGACTAAGAGGGTTTTCTCGAAGCGAGAAAGTAATGCTGAAAGCACGTTGTTTGTGTATCCTTGACTTGTGTTATAATTAATTAGCTCTTCATTCGCTCTAGTGTGGGATGAAATAATGCCGAGCTAAAGTAATGAATGGCTGTTAAACAGTCCACTTCGAGGAAATGGGCGCGAGGCGCACATCCGCATCGTTACGTAACGCGAGTCCCTGCGGATGCCGCGGAGATATACTGAGTCACGGAAGTATTACGCTACCTTTTTTTTTAAACCGGAACTCGCGGACTGGTAAATGGGGTGGATCAAGCGTAACGAACGCTCCATTGTGTTTACTCACATCAAGACGTTTACTTATTCGTCGACGAATTAATTTGGTGTGTTTGTATGATTAACCTTTTGAAAGAACCCTTTCGGGCAAATTGAGGGACGACACAATGAACTATTGAACAGCATGTGATTACACAACAACATGTGATTAAAAACGTTTCCTCATAAAATTATTAATTTCCTTATCGGCGTATCATGAGATCGAACGGCAAAGTTTGAAATCTTTAGATAAACGACAGAAATCTCTTTAAATATATAACTATTCAGCACAAGAACTTTAAGAAGGAAAACATTATTTAAAAGATTATACAGCCATTTAATAGTCATCTGATCTTCATAGTCACTAAGTGGATTGTTACAAAACAGCCTCATTCTGTGGCAATTCACAAATCGTTCTATTATAATTTTCGAGCTCTATCGAGCATCTGGTCTGCTCAAACGTTTAACGTCTCTTAGATCTGTCTATCTATCGTCCGTTGGTTTGAGCTCACAAGGTGATTTCAGTGATTTTTAGTTTTATTGTTTCGTGGTTCTATTTAACTATCGGCGGAAATAGAACGCGAATCGCTTTGGTCCAGCGAGACCGCGATGTTTGCGTTCGGAGAGTCCCCATTCGCATAAAATGGAACGGAGTAAAAAATGGCGATCATTTCCTTGAGAGGTTTTTGTCATTAACTAAGGGATTCCATTAGCAAGCGCCAGTAGCGACCCACGCTTCGTTCATTTCTTCGTCGTCTCTGCTCGAGTCCGTTCCATGAAGGAGCGCATTTGAAACATTTTTAGTCTCCTTCCATCTCCTCTACACCCACCGTTCTTTATTCCGAAAATCTCCTCTGGAACCGTCGCCCCTTTCCTGCCCTCTCTCCCTTTCTCTATTTAATCCACTCTTCCGTCCATTCTCATTCCCTCTCTCCCTCTACGTTCCCTGTCTTTCCTCCGCTTCAAATTTTACGCACTTTTCCTCTCGATTTTTCGGTCCACGTAGCAGCGTGTTATTTCTCAACGAGGTCGGAGAATCCATGCACCGACTTCGGTCTTGTTACTTAATTGCCGCTATAAATCATACACAACGTGAACAAGAGCTCGAAGGGGTAAACCTGATTTCCGTCACGTATATCTCTCTCCTATTCGATCGTTTTTCTCTTTTTGTAATAACATACCTTAGTTCAGCAAGGTTTCTATGTCCGACAAATTTGGGGGTGATGACGTCACCATATTCGCCATTTAAAAAATTATTCCCTAGTATTAGAAATTAACTAAAGTTTTGGATGTCAGTTTTGTGATATTCATTTTCAAATTTAGTAACTTTAGTATTTTAGAGCCATACATCGTGTAATATGATCTCTTATTTGTCAATAAAAAGCAAATTCATAAAATAAATTTACACAGCGCGTAACTTTCAGGAATCGAAACATTTCTCTCAGAACACTAAAACGGGCCCTGTTATAAAGACCGTTATAAAATGGTTTCTGTCTTCATTATTAACACCTTCTAGAAACATGTCACTCGTGGCTGTGCTCAAGGATCGATTCTAGGGCCGTTATTCTTTGCCGTCTGCATATGTGGTGTATCAGATTTACTTAAATATTACCATAATCACCTTGTTGCAAACTATATTCACTCCGACACCGACCAGCTCAACACCAAAATGGCTGAGACGAATCGTGACATAAATTCTACAACCACGTGGAGAGTCAAAGGCGGATTAACGTTAAACTCAACCAAGGCACGAGCAATAATTTTTGACTATGCTAAATTTTTAGGTTCATTCGACAAATCGTCAGTCATCCCTTTCATGATAAATTCCATCCAAATACGTGCGACTAAGTTTGTTGGAAATTTAGGAATCGTCACAAATAACACTTTCATGGTCGACTCGTGTTAATAATACATAACGCCAAGTCCCTCGGTCTGCTGATAAACGTTCCCCCACCTCCTCTCCCTCTTATTACGACTCACATTCTAAGTTTCACCAATCCTAGATATAAGGAAAATATAAAAAGGGGGGGCTGTGTTTTTGTGGAATTTTTGCGGTCCAGAGCAATACCGTTGCATGGAATCCTTGACAGGAATTTGGCGTGTTGGAGCCAGTGGAGAAAACAAATAAATTGCGGTCACATATGTAATAGAATGGTTTGTTTATGTAATCATAAGTGTATCTGGTTACCATAAAACAACAAGTTCCAGGATCATAACTATTGAAAGTCTCTACTTAATACGCATATTTGTTGATTTAAAAATAAACAGTTCACATTTTCGTTTGGTATTATTTTGAGTGCAATCGTTTCTCACGATATCGAAAGATGATAGTTTGATACAAGATCATATAAGCATACAGCAACGAGATATGGTTTTCTTTGTGCTCAGTGAAAGTTATAGCATATTTGTTCCTAAAATATCCTTCATAAAAATAGAAACAAATATAGTTAGTTTAAAATATTAGTGCCTTCTCCGTTTTCCCGAAATAACCTTCATAATTGCATAAAGTAAAATTTTTAAAGGCCAAATTTGGCTGTTTATAGACCTTTTTAATTAAATAAAGTCGAATCTCGAATAACCTCGTAAAAATAAATTTTGCTGTGCCATTGAAGTTTTTTTAAAACCCATAAAACTCTCAACCATTCGCACCACCTCCGCATTTATATTCGTTAATAACATTTGAGGCTGTTTTCCCTCCCGCCCACGCCATCTCCTACGTCCATTTTTTTTCCTCCTTCCACCTCCCATCTTCTTCGCACTTTCTCGCCAATATTTTTTATTCCTCCGTTCTTCTCGCCTTGCATCGGAAAACCACGGAGCGCATATACACACGTACATACACCTCTTCTCGCAGCGTCTGGCTTAGTCCCACGACCGAAACGACACTCTAGAAGCAGCCAAAAAAAGAGTAGAGAAGCAAAGTGGAGGAGCAGGAGGAGGAATTCAGCAGCGGGCAACTTCTCGGGGTTTTTGTTTTTTTCCCGAACTCTTTTTTTTCTTTCGGGGTTGGTGCGTGTGTGTGTGTGTGTGTGTGTGCGTGCGTGCGTGTGTGGGCGATCGCGTGGGAAGAAAGGAAGAGGGGGAGGAAGAGAGACAGTCTGGAGCGTAAAAGATGTGGGAGAATGGAGAAGAAAAGGAAGAAAGGGGGGAGGGAAAGTGAAGGTGTGGGAGGGCGAGGTTGCGGGAGCGAGGGAGAATTCGAAGGTTAATGGAATGGGTTTCGTTGGTGACACGGGCCGCCGTGTATCCGGACGCCTCTCTTTAAAACCTATCCCTTTCCACGAGAACGGCGCGGAAACCTTGTCCCGACGGCCACTAGGCGTATCAAAAGGTGAGATTGAAGGGAGAAAAAATGGAAACTGTACGGCGTCGGTCTAAAATGGAAAACGATGTGGCGAGGATTTCGGGAAAAGAGGGAAAGGGGAGAAATGTTCGGAAGAGCCGGAATTCCACAAAAAAATGTTCGACCGGTAATGATCGAGAAATTTGTTTTTTTTCTTGCGTCGGTGGAGAACCCATTGTAAAGGACGGCTTCTTTGTACCGTGATCGTGAAGGTGACGCTTGGTCGAAACGGATTTTTCAATGTTTGCACGGAGGAAGCTGGAGATTTTATTTTTGCGTTTGTCGACATTTGAAAAGAAAAGAGTTACCGAGCTCGCCTTACGGCGTTGTAGAGAACAGATGATGTTAAGTAGTAGCTTTAGGAATAATTGCCGCTCATGACGGTTGATTAGTAACTGAAATGTAACTGCGTCTTCCTCAGTATTTTTATTTCTAAAGGGTTTTTTTTAAGTGGCACTTTTTCTACTTTATATTTTACCCAGAAAAATGACGACCTAATTATCTCCTAGGATTCGAAGATCTAAAATTAGAGTTTTTGTTTGATTTTCCGGTAGTTTTCCCCCGCGATGGTCTCTCAAATCCGGATGTACGTAATTATAATATCCTAAAACTGGACTTTCCTGTGACGAATTATTTCTTGTTTAGTTTTAAGATTCGAATCGTGGAATCCCGCCTGTATCTATGAGTTTAACGATTGCAATCTTCTCTTCCATAAGTTGAGGGATTTAATTTACGACTTTCGCATACTATTTGCCGTTCGGTTATTGCTGAGAAGCTCATTCCAACTTTCAACAAAATTATTCGAGAAACTCGCATCGAATGAACGGTTCCGAGCCGCTTCATTAGTTAGTGTAGGCGTTTTAAAAACTGCAATACACGTGCTCGATTCGTCGCAAAATTACGCTAATCGAACTTCGCCGCCATGCCTCCTTCGACTCAAATCTTTTCCTCGCGACCACACACTCTTAGGACTATTCCGATCCATCGGCGATACACTTGAGAGAGAGAAAAAGTAGAAATTTAGAATAAACGCTTCAAGCGGTCGACTTTAACAACGGCAATAAAAGAACTTATTTACGGCGAAAATAAAATCCGCCAGAGCTTTCTCTGACCCGAGAGCGAGAGAGAGCCTATGACCGTACCTGATGAAATCTTAAGTATTACTCACCCCATAGAGAGGATAACTTAGCGTCGATTTAGAATTCTATGTCCTTTCCGGACCGACGCGTAATTTGTATATTTTCCGCAGGAACCCTCCCTCCTCTCTTAACACCCTTTTATCCCTCCCTCGCTATAAACAACCAGCGCAGAATGTGTTCCTTAAAAGAAAAAAGAAAATGTTTTTCCAAAATAATCAAATCGGGCGTGGTGTCGTTGTATATGTTGGTCCAAGGAACACACACACACTCTTTTCCGATGGTTGTCGGTTGCCAAACGACTCGGAAGAAGTGTTTGTATCTGCCGTCGACCCGATGCAGAATACATCCCGACTTGTATAACACCCTGTACCATCCATTTGCTTGGTCCCCCGAAGCACTCCTTTTTTTTCGAATAATGCTCGCTTTTTTTATACGCGCGCGCACGCGGGTATGAGGTGGTTTTTTTTACACCAAGAGATGTGTTTGAGAGGGATTTTCCGACCGAGCGCGTGTCCGGTGGGGGTTTTTTATTTACTCGGCACGCGAGCTTTTTTTTTGGTGGGGTGAGCCGATATCGCTCATGTCGAATTCGTACGCGCGGTAAATAAACACGGAAACGCTGGCGTGTTTGTTTATTTTCGCGCGTCTTGACTTTATCGCGTTAAAAAAGGGCGTTATTTCTTTTGGGATATATATATATGTTGGTATATATATATATATATATATATATATATATATATATATATATATATATATATATATATATATATATATTTGGGGTAAGTTCTCCTCCCCCACCATCATCCTTTCCTTTTACAAACGCTTACTAATTTACATAAATGACTTCCTCTTGTTATCTTTTGTGGGTTCTTGAGTTATGCTGCGATCCTGCATAAAAAATTCAGGAGAATGTGGGAGGTATGGGTGAGATTGGGACGGATTTGAAAGTCACGCCCTCTCTCGATCGCCTCCCAGCTCAAAAAATAAAATCCGAATAACTTTGTTATTCGAAGGCGAGCAAGCAATGGCGGTCTTTCGTACGAAGGCCGATTTTTTTCGTACCCCGTGATAAAAAATCTCCAAGAGGTTAAGGTACTTTTGTGATTCTAAGTATTGCACGGAAATTAAATACAAATGGGTATTAGTTTTATAACCCGATTTCGCCAAGATATAGGCAACTATTTTTGCAGTTAATTTCTTCCTGTTTTTTCTCGCCCTCTTCCTATCTTGACTGAGATATTTCGCCTCTTTTCTTCTTTCTACCTCTTCCTCGACGACTCATCCTCTATCTCTAGAGCGCACCTTTATTCTTTTAAAATTACTATCCAGGCTCCGCAAGTCCTTAGCACTCCCTTCTTGTGTGTTTTTTCTTTTTGGGATGTTTTCCTATATGATTTTCCATGTTTTTTCCCAACTTATATCTTTCTTTCTTATTCTTTTTATCACATGCGTTATATTGTAGACAGTGAGTTTGATCAAGAGTGGGCAACCTTTTTTTACATTGGTTGTTGCGTATTCTTCGGCTGGCCCTATTTCAAATTGTCAATACTTCGGCGGGCCAGATTAGATTTTAAATCAGACGTTACATATGGATGCTGAGGTATCATAGTAACGAAAATCAAGTCTTAATTAAGTTTTTAGAGTTAAAATTTTCAATATGAAATTTTTTATTGTCATTATTTTAATTTAAAATATATGCGTTCCTGTATTAAATTTTACGGATCTCTTCGCAGGCAGTATTTTGCTCACCACTGCGTTAGATGGAATATCAGCCTCGTTATAATATATACATTTATCCATCTATTTTCCCCTCTTCTTCTGTCTCTCCATCTCTTCCCTTCTCTCTCTCTCTCTCCTTTATCTTTTCTCCTCACCCTCTCGCCAATGATCTCCCTCGACTCTTCCTCAAACTTGCTCTCTTCTCTGCCCTTTCCCTCATTCTGCCTCATATTGTCCGACTAAGCGCCCCTTAAAATCCATAAAACCGCAGAAGAAGCACATGAGGTGAAATGGGCTATTCGCTCTCTTCTCCCCCCCCCCAAACCCTTCCCCCTCGCTCCACTCAACCTTCCCTCCATATTCAAACTCTGCCTCTCTCCCGCCACATTACCCTCCTCTTCCCGAAAACAGCAAAATCGCGATTTCCCACGGGCGCCACAAAACCTCCGAAAGGGATCGAGTTACAAGCATACGTCGTTCTCTTTCGAAATGGTAGAGAAACAGAGAGAGACACGAGAGAGGAAAGAGAGGCTTGAGAGAGTCAACGGTCTTCCTTTTCGGCTGTCTCTCTTCTTTGAGTCTTTTTATTTCGAACAACTACCCCGTCTCTCGTCCGCCATCACGGCTTCCTAGTTTGTTTGCTCATTTTTTCTCCGAGTCGCTCACTCCCACTCTCTCTTTCTCTCCCCCCTCTTAATTCTTTTTTCTCCCTTTCTCTCCCTCTTCCCTTTTTTGGAGAATCCTTTCCTAGTCGGGATGGACCGGTATTCTCCACGTAAAATCCCCAGTCTCCGCGCACTCACGCACGCACGCACAGACACACGCAAGCACAAGCAAGCGGCGGAAAATCTAAGAGGGGATCGGTGACTCTTTGGCTAGAGGGAGCCCCCATGCCACATCGTGCCGAGGTATATATGTACGCGTATATAAACCTTCCGTCGAATGCCGCCACCGCCGTGCTCCGAGAACACGGGAAACAAAACAAGATCGGTCGCCGCGTAACTCCAGGTCGGAGAAGAGTAGCTGTGGTGTCGAGAAACAGTGAAGAGTCGGTTTGGTTCGCCGTCTGGCAAAGGCGGAGGTCGAGAGAGAAAAAAATCGAGGCTTTATGGAGATGAGAGACGAAGGAAAACAGAAAGATAGAGTGGAGGAGGAAGAAGAGAGGAAAGAGAGCTAATTTACGGTCTGGGAGACGAAAGATATTTAAGGGGGAAGGGGTGAACGGAGATGAAAAATGATTGCTTCTCCTTCTGCGCTCCGAGCGCACGGAGGTAGGATACGGTGTTCCAATGGAGAGAGGAAACGCATTCATAATGTTATTAAAATTGTTGTCTTCTCATTCTGGACTTATGTATATAGTAATACTGACGTGAATATGAGACTTTTACCATCGAGAAATTCACGTACTTCTTTCGCTTATCGTAGTATATTAAAATCACGTTAAAAGTAAACCCTTAGGTGGACGCGCTGTCGTACTCAGTACGTCAAATGATTTAGTGCCGCCATTTCTTTCTTTTTCCCTTCCGTGTTTCGTTTGTCCTATCTAACCTACTACCAACATCTCAAGGTCAGTGGTTAGTCAGTCTTTTGTTTCCTCGTCCTGTTGTAGTGTGATAGCGAGACCTTAAACAAGCGTAACTCTCCCAGCTGTGCTCCGTACGCCGCGCGTCCAGTTACGTAAGTAAAATGAAACTAGCTTCTATTCTTTTTATGAGTAACTTGTTAACCGATTTTATGTAGAAGATTTAATGTTTTCCGTAGAGTTAGTAAAATTGCTACTTTTGCAGAAATATCAGCAACTTTAGAAGAATTCGAGCAAGAAGAAGTTGGATATTCCTCCTACTGTTCGGGTTCAGATGTGGAAGGTATAAGGTTCTCTCCTCACAGCTATTCTGAGCAAGATGGGGGCCCGGAAGAATTTTCAGATGGCGGCAGTGATGAAAATTAATTCATAGGCAAAGATAAGAACACCAAATGGTACAAGATTCCTTGGAGGAGTAAGTTCGCCAAAACACCTCGAGTAAACACTGAAAAAAATCTTGCCAGGTCCAAAGCAGTCAGCTCAAAATGTTTCGTGTGAGTTAGATGCTTTTTATAAAATTGTAGATTGTGAAATTATCGATGAAATTGTGTTGTGTACCAATAAGTATATCATCAAAAAATAGAGTAGAGATCGAGATCTAAAACCGACATCAAAATCAGAAATATTATCTTTCATTGGTCTTTTGTATCTTGCTGGAGAGAAAAAGTCAACCATACGAATTTCAGTGAGCTTTGGACTGAAGATGGGACCGGTATAGAAATATTCCGTGCCTGTATGAGTTATAAGAGATTTCTGTTTTTACTTAGCTATTTACGATTTGATGATAAGAGCACAAGGAAAGTACGCCAGCAGAGCGATAAATTAACCGCTATTCGATTCATCATAGACAAGTTTGTACTGAAATGTAAGAAAGCGTATTCACCGGGTGAATTCTTGACCATTGATGAAAAGCTAGAACCATTTAGGGGCCGCTGTAGCTTTATACAATATCCCAAACAAGCCCGCCACATATGGGATAAAGGTTTTTGCACTTGTCGACGCAAAATGGTTTTTTTTACTTGCAATTTGGAAGTATACTGCGGCAAACAGCCAGAAGGACAATTTCCAGTTGAGAATACACCAACGGAAATAATTTCCGTTGGTGTATTCTCTACTGTCCTCCGGCTTTACGATCATGTCAATGGATCCATCAGGAATCTGACTTGTGACAATTGGTACTCCAGCTATCCTCTTGCTATGAAACTTTTAGAACACAATATTACATTTCTGGGAACCATCAGAATAAAAGGGAATTACCCCCAGAGATCCTACCTAATAAAAACAGAGCCGTCAGTCAATTCGTCGCTATTTGGTTTCCAAAACAATATGACACTGGTCTCCTACGTCCCAAAGAAAAATAAATCCGTAATATTATTTTCAACTATGTATGTCGATAAAGTTGTTGATGAACAATCAATGAAACCAGACATTATTTTGGATTGTAATTGCACTAAAGGTTGGGTTGATACAGTTGACCAAATGTGTTGAACCTATTCTGTATCAAGGAGAACTCAAAGATGGCCATTAGCAGTTTTTTTCTTTATTGAGCGTCGCGGGACTAAATGCTCGAATCATTTATGATGCTTCACATCCCGAATGCCCCCGAAAGTATCGAAGAGTACTTTTGGAGAACCTTGCACTGCAACTCCAAAAATAACATCTCCAAGAGCGAGCAACAATAAAATCGCTTCCGGTTAATATGAAAGCCCTCATTTCAAGATACTGCCCAGCCAAACAACAACAGTTGAAATGTTTGACTAAGGACCCCCAAGGAAGAAAGGACGATGCGTGGCTTGTGGTTGGGAAAAAAATAATTATACAACATTACAATGTGCCAATTGTCAACAGTTCAACTGCAAAAAACATATGGCAGTAATAAAATACGTTTGCCAAAATTTTAAGTCCTTTGAAACAGGTGAAAGTGATCACATTTTTTTAGACAGCAGTTTTCAGCTTACGTAAGCGCCAGTTTTCATAATTACTTCATCATGATTTGAATTTTTTATTAATATTCTTGTTTTATATCATTCACAAAACTTCATTGGATTCATCAGTTTTATTTTAAATTGTTAATAAATTATTTTTAACAGTTTGAATTGCATTGGTTGTCTATTTATTGAGCTGGCGTACTCAGTACGCCGCGCGACCAGTTATGTAAAAATTAGGTGCATGTCCATTTAAGGGTTAAAATTTACCGGTGTGTCGTGACTGCTGTATCAATTCTTTAAAAATTACTATGAAAAGCCCTAAAGACAATTAAAAGCCTGACTGAAAATAATGCCTGAGAGAAAAAAATGAATGGGAAGACTAAAACAAAATTTCAGCGAGCTATTTTTTACTTAACAAGTTGATATTATCGATTAAACTTTTTTATAATTTCAATTTCCACAAAATAAAACTTTGGCACACTTTCAATAAAACTATTTTATTAACGACCTGCGCATCAAGTGGAATGATGTGAAATGTTGTGGCCAAAATCTCAGATGGTGCATAGTACGGAGTGCTATATAATTTGACTCCTTATATTTGCACAATGCAGAATAAAGAGGTATTCAGTTAATGCTAGTGAGAGATTCGAGGAATAGTAACTATTCAGTAAAGACTCCATTTGTTGGGTGTTTTAATCGATTGTTATATGAAATAACGTATCGCTTCCATCAAAACCAGCGGAAGAGGGATTCACTTTTTTTAATTTTCCCACAAAAGAAACTTCTTTGCAATAATTTGTTTCATTTGAAGTAAAAATCTCCATTTAAGATGTAAGTAACATAAATTTGCCCCAAGGAGATAAAATTTCATTAAATTAAATAATCTTTCTGACAAGTTTAGAGCAAATCCAGGAACACAGCCCAAGGAAGAAAGCACAAAGTATTTAGACGCATATAATCTCGGTCTGTATCTGTTTTTCTGCGTAAACACTTGCCAAGATTTGACTTCATTGATTTTTTTGTTGATATGATGAATCTGAGAGATGCGTGAAAGTGAGAGATGAAAATGAAATACTTTCGACGATCAGCCAGAGTTAATTTTTGACTGAAAAAAATGTTTTTGGAATAATTCTTAAAATATTCATCTAACACCGCTATTTTCAATGCTGTTTTAAAACAAAAACAAAGTCACAATATCCCGTCTTGTGAATTTATGTAGGATCACTACAGATGAATTTCAAAATGCAATGAAATTCGTTAAATTACTGCTCGAAGCTAGCGAGTACGCTACTCTTGGTTGTTTAACGATGAAGTGGTGCGTTAGTTCCCTATGGCACATGGAGAATAAACACAAGTCGAGCCTTGCTCTACAATGTATCGCATTCCTTTAAATTTCTCCGAACCGTAACTTTAAAAATCGCGGCAGTCCCGTTAAAAGGTTCGAGGTTTATCCCGCGGCTGTTTATGAATAACGACCGCGCATATGTCCACATAGGGCAAGATTTTCTTTTTCATCCCCTCGAGGGTGCTACTACCCCTTGCGCACAAACGCACATACACACACACACACACCAACGGCATCTTGTGTTGCGATATGGTAATTGCGCTGTTAGATGTCACTCTTTTCAGTCCCTTCCTCAAAAGCCAGATAGCGATCTCCGCGGAAAATGAGTTGTTATGGATGCGTGACCTCTTTCAGAGGTCACTCCTGAAAGCTTCCTGCACGACCGACCACCCGTAAACCGCTCATATTTCACGTTTTCGCCCGCAGACGAGAAGGAGAATATATGTAGGAGGTAGCTTTTCTGTGAACGCCGTCTGATTGAGTGGGCGACTGTTATTGTCCAGGGGTCCTAGGATTCTGAGTCCTTTTCTGAGATCATTATCCGACGTAAATTAACACCCCCGGTCAAATGAGAGACTCCGTCGGTACACTTTTCCTTAATTCCATATTTTAAGTAGATTATTTTTTAAATTTCGGTTCCTCTAAAAATGCGTTTTCCTGTAAATTTGTGCATCCAGTAGTCCGTATTTCGTTGGTAACTGTGTAATTAACTCAGTCTATATTTTTTTAGAATTTTCTCAACAGCTTTGGTATGTAAATTTTTCATAAACAACGCAAAAAAAACTTTTAAATGACTTAGTACAGTAAACCCGTATCGAAGGCGGCTCCACAACGCAAATTTGATCATGTAGGATTACATAAATGTGATACTTGTAGTTAATGGACGAGGGGCGTGACTACGTGGAATTTCATAATCAAACAAAATTAACAACATGAAAAAATATTTTTAATAAAAACATTTGGTAATTTCCACAAATGAATGAGAAACACGACCGGCTTCGGTGAATAATCATCAACATCTGGTAACAAGCATTCAAAAAATAGGCAATATATACCAACAAGAGAGAGGTGGGGAGGTGAGAATAAAGGGAAAGAAGGAGGGGATTGAAACCGGTAGTGTTTCTCATTCTTTTGTGGAAATTAACAAAGGTTTTATTAAAAATATTTTTTCGTATTGTTAATTTTGTTTAAACGTGATACTTATTCATCAAACATATAAATTTTAACTACACGCGGTCCTGAATATCGCGCGCACTGTATTATACGTATTTATGTAACGTTAGAAAGCTCGTAGCCCATACGAACACGTGATTTTATTAACTTTGCGCCACACGGGTTTGCCAAACGCGGCCTTTTTTGAGAACGTAACCTCCGCTTTGCGCAATTATCTATAAGGCAGTGTTTTCCGCACGGAGTGCCGCGGCACACTGAGGCGCTGCAGCTGATTGCTAGGCGTGCCGGAGTATTACGTTGAATAAATAAATCAACAATCGGAAAATTTTGAGAGGTTATTAGGACAATAATTTTAACCAAAAACAAGTGAATATATAAAAATGAATTTTTATAACCAACTTTTATATAGTTAATACTTTAATATGAATCAACTCTATAATATAATTATGATAACCTTTCTGCTTTCCTGGACGTAAAAAGTTGCAAAAGTGTCTACCAGCTGTTGAGTGATGTGTGGGTCTCTATATTTAACTTTTAATCTTTCTACAGTTGAATGGCAGACAGAAGTAGAGAACTCAGTGGCAAACGTAAGAATGTTTGGTATATAAGTATAGTATCTTTTGTTTCATTAATGAAAATACTGACTTATCCATTCATGTTTCTTAAAATCAACGAAAATATACTGATAGTTCAGAGTAAGTCAGATTTAGATACTAGTAGGAGTGAAACTTGAATATTTCATCTTTTAGTAACCTAACTTAAATGACAAAAATAATAAATTGTTAATTTCCTAACAACACATCAACCATCTATATAAAACCGCTCCATAAGTATAGTTAGCTGAAGAATTGCTAAGCTACAACACAACACTTTAAAATGTTTTATTTAAATTTGTTCAAATTAACATCCTTTAGAATAATATTACCTATCTTAAATAGTGAAAAAAAGGAATATGATATTTAAATGTGAGGGATTTTAGAAAAATGCCAGAACAACCGTTCTTAAAAGTCTATGAATAGAAAATATTTCATCCAAATTAAAAAATAAGCTAAGTCATAAGTTCCAAAATATAAAATTATGTTCATGGCACAATCTACATAAACAAATATAGTCATCTAAAGTAGTTTTAAAATGAATTTTCAATGCGAACTATTCCGAGAATATCGCATTAATGATTATTAATAGTAGAGCAATACGAATGTGATTATAATGTAATAATAATAAAATGCATGTATAAGACAGTATTATAAAAGGAGCGATAAGAATTTAATAATAATAAAATTCATCAAAAGCTTACATGTACCTTGATTTTCCAGACGTAATTCTTAATGAAATTCTCATTAATCGCAACATTCATAATTCACCAACGACGTTTTAAATGGCCTTTTCATAGGTGAAAACAGTTTTCAGAAAAATCTTAAATGAAAAAAGATAAAAAGTTTTTAAGATAAATAAAAACTTACTACCACTAATAAGTACGATAAATAAAAACTTACAATTATTAGCAGAAATATCCTTCAAAAAACGTAGGAATGCCCGTATCAATACAAATCCATATTAAAATAAAGAGACTTCTATTACACCAGAACAATGACAATAGTTTGTTTAATCTTGTTACTATGATGAACGCTTGTCTAGGCTTCCCAAGCGAATTGAAATCCACATTTATCGCAGCGCCAATGCAAGCATCTGGTGGCCGAAGTGACTAAATCACTCGTTATACGCGATGTTGAGGTGAGGTGGTTTGAACCCCGCAAGCAGCTTTGGACTTGGTTCATATTAGACGGGGTCCAAAACATATATATATATATATATATATATATATATATATATATATATATATATATATATATATATATATATATATGTACGAGTAGTCGGTGCTTGCAAACTGCAAGTGCTTAAAAAAGTCACCATACACCAAGAACTAACTCGTAAATAAAGCAACGCGATCTCCAGGGCAACAGCACTTCACTCACGTGGAGCCTATATGTATTAAATAATAAATTCCATGAGTAATAGCAGTATATTAATAATTTTCCGTGAAATTAAGGCAACTATCCGTAATTTACAAATTATCGGACAATCGGCTCGTGTCCAAGTTTTCGTATTTCAAGTTTCGTGACTCAGATCGCACTGCATTAGTAATAAGAATAATCATCATTAAGACAATATCCTATACATTAAATTTATTGAAAGATTAGGATATTTTCTGCTAAGATAATGGCATCATCATCCATGCCTTTAGCGCGTATTTGGATAAAAAATATCGAGAAATAGGTACGACGCCATTATATTTAACAATTGAAAAGAGTTCAAATTTCTCGAAAAACTATGAAACACAACATTAAAATACTAAATATTAAATTTCGTGAGTTAATATAATTGTTGCTTTCTTTTGAGATTCGAGTTATACAAGTTCCACTGTATATATACAAATGTTTAAAAATATATTTCCATAACTTTAATTTTCTATTACTCGAATAATTATTACTTTTCCTTGAGATTCGTTATGGCGGCATTAACTTCCATTAAAAGCGTTAAATCACTGCAATCGTATCGTATAACACCAGTTCCCTTTAAAACCATTAAGGTAGTTGCTATAGTATTTAAAGATTTTCATTGTTGAAAAGAAGAAAAAATTTCACTTTTTCCGATTAAAAGCAGATTTTTACGCTAATTCGGTAGGTATTTGAATTAAATTAAGAATTAAGAACTTTGTTCTTTCAGATAGACAACTGTTCTTTTCCTTAATTCGTATCTCAATTTAAAGTAATTTTAAAATGCATTTTTAGAAAGCCTTGCATTGAATCCCATCCTTTTCTTATGGGGTATTGAAATGGAACCTTGGGGTTAAAAAAGACCCCTTAAATATTAACTTTTTTGTTATTTTCGATTTTTCTCGTCGGATATGTCACTCGACCTACCATCATACCAAATTTTAGATTTATATCCCTTCTAGAAGTGCCTTAGAGTTTTGTGTCAGTGAGTGAGTGAGGCACAGGTAGTTATATTATTATAGATAAAAAGCGAAGTTGATATAAAAGTTGGTAATAAATTCGTTATAACGTTATGATACTCGTATAATATAAAATATTCAACTCTGTTTCAAGGTTGCGAAATTCTGTTTATCTTTAAAAATAC
>CM054112.1:188896326-188951643 GCA_028673005.1 Tanypteryx hageni
TCGCTGGTTTGCGCAGGAGGGAAAGTGGAAATGCTCGCTCTCCTCGCTTTGCGTCCCTCGCGCCGTCCGTCTTTCTTTTGTTTCCCGCCATTTTATACGCTCCCAACCCTCCTCCAACCCTCCGCCTCCCCGCACACTGCCTCCCCGCGTAAAAACGCCGCCCTCGCTCGCCCCATTTCCCGATTCGTTTGCTCCATATTTTATTTATCCCGCATCCTCTTGACAGCGGTGGTTTTTTTAAATCTTTTTGACAATACTCCGTCCGCCGGTTTTCGTTTGAAATATTTACGCTCCGCGATCTTCTTTTTTCCTCGTCGCGAGCACAGTCAGTCTCTCGCATTCCTAAAAATGTTTCCCATGCGTGCGTGCGTCGCCGTCTCCTACAATGCGGACGCATGAATCGAGCATTTCGACCGTTCGTTGTTTTTTTTGTTTTCCAATGACTGAAGGGATTTTTAATTTTTCGCGTATTCCGAATGGAGAACAAATCATCGAAAGGGTTCTGACGTTTCCAAGGACGAAGAGGACAAGTAGTCGGAATCAATCTCTATAACAGGGGTGGCCAAACCGCAGCTCGCGAGCCGCATGCGGCTCATTTAACTTAACGTGCGGCTCTTATTCATTTACAGTCAAGGGCGTATCAAGGCTTATCACTTCAGAATGCGATAACGCTGTGCGAGTAAAACCTTTTGGGAATGCTTAATGGGCATGCAGTATCTCTGTATTGCATCAAATGCAAGTTATGCTAACTGTTCATAGATATTTGTGAGCAGAATGCGTGTCTTGCGGCTCTCAAACTTAGGATGATTATCGCATGCGGCTCTGAGGGTAAGCAGGCTTGACCACCGCTGCTCTATAACTTTTATTCAGCTTGATTTCTCTGATTTCTTTGACTGATTACCACCTTCGATGAAAATGACGCGAGGATTGTTTGTTTATGACAATCTTAAACATCAGAAAGTTTTGTACATTTTTCAATCAATAGTTGATTGTGTGACATGATTTGCATTTTGTTTTTCCAGATTAAGTCGATGTAGATTAAAAATAAATGGGCAGCTAAGTGGAGTTTGTTTGGAACAAGATGGTGCTCTAAAACTAAAATTCATTTTTATACTTGCGAGTAATATTCAGTGTCTTATTTTGCAAATCTTGAGAGATAAATTAAAGCATGACCGTAAAATTTTTTAGAACGTTGCGATTTGATGTGCTGTATTCTGCTACAAAACAAAATCCGTTCACAAAAGGGACACGATTAAGACGTCAATTATAATTGTATGACAATTAATTCATAATACGCACGAAAGATTAATTTTAAAACAAACTCAACAGTTGGGATCAAATGTAAGTCGAAGAAAATAAGTCAGACGGAGTTTCTTCTCGAGCGATTATTGTCCGTTAAGAATCTCCGCTAAATTAATTTATAAAATACGTCTTTTCTTCCTCGAATCACGCTCGGAGTCAACGACAATGCTTTCACCTCGCCACCAGAGTTCTCTCCCGTCTCTGCTAAAGACCTCGTAATCTCTCCACGTGGGAGAGATCCTTATCTTCCATATAATCACCTGGCAACCACCGCCTGAGGTCGTTCTTTGCTCTATTCTCTTTGTTTCGAAGTTTTACACAATTATCGGATAATCGTTGCTTTTTACGATACGCATGGATTGTTTTGTGGAGTTTTTTCTTTTTCTCCTGAGCCACTCCTGTGAACTCTTTTATAGCTCGACGCTTTTAGTTCGTCGCCCATTTGTTTCTCCCTCACGTCCTTCCTTTTTTCTTTCTCCATACGTAGTATAGGGGAAAGTATTGTTTTCGTGAAAAAAATCGATTTCGAGATTTCAACGGAAATACACGTTTTGAGGTCTCCTGAACACGTTTTGACCATTTTCTCGATGACGTGCGTGCGTGCGTGCATGTGACAGTTTTTTTGTGGGTGCTCTAACTCAAAAACTATTTATCAGGTCAACGCGAAATTTTATATTTAACATTTTTATGAGAGTTACAATAACTGATTAGTTTTTGGTAAAGATCAAACAAAAGTGTGTGTTTACTCTTGTTACCTATCCGTTATGTTGAAATATTTGCTTTAATATTTGATTAATGTAAAAATATACTGGAATAAAAGTTGTAGGAAATTAAATTTTGTACAACCTTTGTTTGAAACATTTTCTCATAAAATTCATTTTTTATGAGATATTTTAAAAATTAATTTTTTAGCTGCCACCACCTACCGGCGACTATTGTTAACAATTGACGCTTAGTTACGTCTTAGTAACGCTCCTTTTTATTTTCTTAATTGTTGGAGATTCCTGGCTATATCCAATATCAGAAGGCTACGGTATGTCTATTTCTGTTCTTTGTAAAAATTTTCTCGCAGTTCCTTAAAATATTCATTATCATTTAACCTATTTGGAATTTTTAGAAATATTACAGGTATGGAGAAAGTCATGTGGTGTCCACATTAGATTTTTTCTCTTTCTCTTTACTCTATCGCTCTTTTCCATTACAAAAATCAAACCTGGAAAAGAAGGGAAGAGGGCGCTTCTCTCTCTCTATCTTTTTCTCCTCCTCCCACTCAGATGCCCATGTGAAAAATTCGTCTTCGTGAGCTGGAGACGTTTTTCCCTCTTGATGAGGAAGTCGTGAAGCGTAAGATATCAAGGGTCTACAATCAGATCGCATGCGGAGATAAGACGACAGAGAGTAAAAGAGGAAGAATAGTGAGTGAATCTCTTGACTCGATGTATGAGGAGAGCGAGAGATAAAAAAAAGGACCGACCAGTGGTAGAGGACTCACTTCCTCGACTTGAGACACTTAAATGACTTTCTTTACTGATGGAAACAATAAAACAACACGGATCGTTTCGGATGTTTTGTTGCTTCTTTTTCAAGAGCTTCGCACGATCTTTTAATCTGCGCAATTAATTCTATCAATTTGGACATGATGAAAATACTTAATTTTTCATAGGATGAGAATTTTGGTAATTTACTGGAGATAACGCTCGAATTATCCTGTTCGCAGGTAGCGGCAGCTATTTTGTCCTGACAGAGAAATTAAATTTGAGTGAGGTAAATTACTCAAAAAAATCTTCCTGAGGGTTTGCGGGCGTTGGGAAACAGGAGGTGAGAGTTTAAAAAATGATGTCGAGATAATATTTTCAGAGGAACACGGAATAATGGATGCAAAATGGAGTACTAAGAAAGGTGTATTTTGAATCTTTATACATATATTGAACGACACTCGGACCCCAAGAAATATACTAGAAATAAGATAACTATACATATATACACGAGTATATATTGTTATACAAGTTTTGAATTAACGTAGTCTTCCATTGACAGGAATTCATGCGTCCATTGTGCCTAAGTGTGAAGCAAACAGTCATAATAGAGAAAAAATCTGAAAAACATTAATGAATTATTCAAGCTATATGACTAAAAATATTTATAAAGACAACGGAAAGGAGCTTGTTAAACTAATTGTACCAACAGAGTTTTCGACGCAAAAATGAGAAAAACATTTCAAATTCCACATCAGAAACTCAATTGCCAAACTTTAAGCCTTATCCTAATACAGTAGTCCCTAGGTTTTTTATTACCAAATTGGAAGGCATGTTAGATTTCGAAGACTCATTCGCCATATGCTCTATCTCCTAAAACATACCGATGGCGTCGGCTGTTAAGGTGCATATAGGCTTCGATCTAGTGTATATAAAAGGACAATAATCGTTGTAGGAAATCTCACATGTGTTTTTTTAGTTTAGATACGAAGTTGAAACCGTGAAGTGTATGCTACAAAAATTGGAATTAGTTTTTCTCGTTGGTATCGGTTACATACGTAACGGATATACCTAAAAATTTCTTAAGAACCCGAGAAAAGCGCGTAATTTTCAGATCTTTGGCTGTACGAAATTCGATTCTTTTCAGATATTTTTTTTGTTTCAAACGCTTAGTACATGTGTGTGGCCAAAAGCGTAAAACATTTCAAATCCCCCGTAAAAAAATTAACCGTTACGTAAGTTCCCATTCGCGACTATTTTTTAACCATTTGTCTGTGACGGAGCTATTTCGGGAAGAATCGCAAATATATATGATAAAAAAATATTAAAACAGTTTCCCATATTTGCCACCCTCAAAAGTCTCGGGGCACGTACATATTAGGTTTTCGGCGACACTCGAAACAAGGCCACGCGCTGGTCTGCGTAGGATTCGAGCGAAGCGTGGGAGAGTCGCATTGTAGCGAACCGCTGTTACTCATCCCTTAGTCCACTCACATAATGAGGCCTTCTTCCACCCACGACTCTCTCCGCCCTCTTCCACTCCTCCCTTTTCCTCCTCCCTTTCCCTCCACCCCTTCCTCACTCTCAAACCGACCGCACTCCTCCAGAGCCTCGGCTGAAGAGAGTTCTCCGAAATTCTCCTCTGGATTCCATTATAAGGCGGCGGCGGCGGAGAGAGAAGCGTTGCGTCACTGTGACGTCACTACTCCGAGATCATGACGACACGCGGATCTAGAGCGGAGAGGCAGAGAGAGAGAGAAAGAGACGAGGAGAAGCGAGCTTAACTCGAAAATTGTTCTCGCAAGGTGGAAAAGGGAGTGAATTCAGAGTTATTCCTGGAACGGAGCTATTCCTTAATCACGGGAAAAGGAAATTACGAAACGGGACGGTTTTGAATAACCTTTCGGCAAAAGGGAGGGAATTTTTTTCTTCGCCTCCCTAAATTATGTTTTGCCGGGATTGTTTACTCACGGACGTAACTGAAATATCGGTACTGGTGTATGTAAAGGCAATTTCTCCGTGCAGAAAAGTGAAGATTCATCGCGTGTGATATTTCGGAAATTTGCTTTCGACAAAATAGAAGTTTGTTACACAACGGTACCGAGCGCAACATTGCAGAATTATCCAATTGAGCCTATTTATAACTGAATAAATCTTTCGTGACCTTTAGATCAACTATTAATGGGATGGAAGCGGAGAAAACCTCGACCTCGTTCGCGAAATTTACGTATACAGAGACAGCCTCGCGAGTTAAATCGCGCGTGACGTGTACCAAATATTTTGATGTAACGCGTGATTTGCGGGGTTTTTCTTTACTTTGTATATATTCCCCCTCCTCCTCCCATTTCGGGCTCACGTAAGACGAAAATTGCTCCTCGTGACGATGCGTATTTCAAACCGTGAGCGATCTCTTTTGAGATCGAAATGTATTTTGAGCGAGATGAAGAGAAAGGGGAGAATTAGCATCGTGGCGCAATCGCCCTTATTGCGATTTGGAAGAAATTTTGATTGCAAAGGAGGAGTGGTGAATAAGAGAGGGAGAGAGAGGAGATTGGATGTAGAGAGCGGCGTGATGTGACGCATAAGCGAGGATTGATTGAGAGGGTGACGTTAGAACGAAATGGATCAGAGAGAGCGATGGAGATGTAAGCGGGAATGATTGAATTTACTTAAGTGAGAGGATATAATAGCACGGTAGGAAAAAGACTCGAAGTGGGTTAAGGTGAAAGTTGTAGACATGTTTCCAAGTATAGTGCTTTTTTGTAAGGGGAGGTGTTTCTTCTTTTTGTCTTCACCTATAATTATAATTACTTAAGAGGTCAGGAAAATCTTTCACACTTTTTTGTGAGCTTCAACATGAAAACATCTAGTTTTGATGCACTAAATGTCATTTAATGTCTTTTACGCATTATTTCGTCAAATGTGCATTGCCAAATATGATCACTTATTGTGTATAATCATTCAATTAATCATCTTTCCATACACGCATGCATTTGCGATTCAATACTAATGAAATTATTGTTTTGCCGTAGTTTAGCTTTTCTGAAGCTTTTGCTCAACATGTGATTTCTTACCGTGCGTACGGATATATGTCGTTGAAGAATTTAATTTATGCGCATTCTAGTACCAAGCTCAAATCTGTTTCTACATCTAAACGTCTTTTTGTGATAAAATTGATTTAATTTCTATTTCTTTCGCCTACCTAATTTGGCTCATAAAATTTCGCAATTAAATTTGTCACATCAGTTTAAACCCAAAACGAAATGACGCGCTGACCATGATGACTTTTCCCGTACGTAAAAAGAGCTTGCGCACAATTTCTTTTGAACTCTTTTCCACCCACTCGTATCAAACATTGAGAAATTACGCGCCTTATGGTTCACAGCGGTATCAGTTTTCCGAAGGACGAGGTGAGGATGAGAAAAGGCTGCTGCACAGAAATCACGAGGGTAGGTCATCGCAGGCGAGAAGACCGGAGAGGCATGAGTGCGTGCGAGGTTAAGAGAGTGGAGGAGGATGTGGTGGAGGGAGGCGAATTGCTGGAGCTTCGCTGAGCGAGAATAGGAGAGTTGCGGAGTGAGACAGAGAGAAAGAGAGAGGGTTCGTTGGGTGCCCGACTGAGTAAGGCGACACGACACGGATCTAGGTTAGGTAAAGGGATATCCCGTTGAGGGGAAAGTTTGAGGGAAGCAGCGGGGAAGATAAGAGTTCAAGGATCTGCGAAGGGTTGAAGGGAGGGAGGGGCCGCAGGTGTAAAGAGGGAAGGAGAGCAAAAGAGTGATTTATGTATAGCATGCGTTATAATCGAGTAATAGAATCGTGAAATATACGTGTTCATTTATGCTTGTTATTGTTGCCATTTTGAAGGAGAATTAACGCGCTCACCTCATGGCTAAAATCAATTCGACGAACCCAATCGCCACTGATGACAGCTGATTTGTAGCCTAAAAGTGCATCTAGTTTTCCCAACCTTTTTATGGCTTTTGGAAAAGAATAATTTTTCTATTTCTGTCACTCGTTTGTTTAATGTGACTGGAATTGGTCGCTGTTAAGTGTTAACGCCCTTGAAGAAAGAGACGGAGATGTAGAGGATAACGAAGGGTGGAAGACCATGATATGAAGCGAGAGATGTGAAACAGGAGGAAGATAAAAAGGGTGAGAGGGAGAATGAAGGGCAAGGAGAGAGATGGAAAGAAGTGAGGAGAAGATATAATGTCAAGACAAAGAGAGACGGGGAATAAGGAGACGATTAGAGGGTGAGAGGGTATTGATGAGAATAGAAGACAAGAAAAAGAACGTGGGAGAGTGAGAAAGAGGAAAAAAGAGTGCAAAAAGCGGGAGGTGTAAGGAAGGATGAGAGAGAGAGAGAGTGTGTGTGGATATAGGATGTGCGCCAAAGGAAGTTTGAGGTGTTTTTTTTTTGTCGGGAGGGATACGTGTCGCGGTATCGCATTCGGCTCTGGGCATAAAATCGGTGAGAACACGCGTAGTTTCGGCTTTTCGGGGACGGGATGTGGCATGTGGATGTGGTGGCCCGCTCGGTTCGCTCGTTCGGGATGTTTTCTTTTTTGCGGAGAGGGCGGGAGATGGAATGAGAGCGAAAGTGTAGGAGGAGAGGGGGAGAGGGAGCGGAGTCACTCTTTCGCGAGAATAACGGATAACCAACCCTCCTGGGAGAACCCTTGCCATGTGTGACTGTTCTTGCGGCCGTGTCGCTGCGGGTAGGAAAAGCGGACCGGCGAAATGGTACGCAGATACTTCCAAGAAGGTGCGCGTTTGAGGGGGTTTGGGGGAGGTAATCATGAGGGGAGGGAATTGATTGCAAAATTCCCGTCTCTGCTCGATGGGAGCGTGTGTCTATGAGATGCATTCGTGTGTGTGTGTGTGTGTGTTTGAACGGCTGGATAATGCTCTTATTGTTGGTTGCAATCTTGCCTTCACTCTTCGTCCCACTTCGGGTTTGTTCAACCTCAAGGACGCTCAAATTAACGCTCATATGCTGATACGGTGGTAACGTGTTGGTCAATAATAGCGGGAGAAGGGGATGTGCCGATGATGGAAAAACAAAAGATGGGAAAATTTTGTGAAAATGATGGCGATGCTATGCAAGAACGGAGAAGTTGTATTTTTTCGGGTGAAGATGATTAGGTGGGATTTTTCTTAAAGTTCAAAATAATTTGTGGATTTATTTCAGATGTACGTACCAGATAATACCTTCTGTCGTGCCCTCAGTAAAAGTAAGAACATCATTAGAAAATTTTCTCTCAGTGGACTGTTCGCGTGTGTATTCAGCTAAGGCTGCATTAATGTCAATTATTACCACATAACGAAATTATATGTGAAGAACAGCATTGTGTTTATTCAACTATCTAATGCGGACGTGGATACACAATGCCAAGAAGTCAAAAAAAAAAATTAACGTTTCACAAATTTCGACTTTTTATAACCCGCCAAAAGCGCTAATTACGCAATACATATGCTTGCATTCTATTAAGATTGAATAATACACGCAGGGTATAATTTAATCCAAAATGGGCTCATAAAATGGAAAAATTCTTTCTTTTTGCGCGGTCAACTTTTTATATAATATGAAGATTCGATATTAAAAATTACTGTTTCGGTCAATAGATGGAAATTCTCCGTCAGCACATACGATGTGGCGAGACGAGGAATTTTAAATTATTCACCATAAAACGTTCTTAAAGAAACTTCTATAAAGCCTTGCATTGATATTCCGAATAATATAGTTATATGCGAACGTCTTTTTAACGTTTCTTAGCTCTTAGCGATGAAAGATGTGGGTTAGGTTTAAAATTCACTTTTGCAAAATATCTCGAGCACTCACCTGAAATCGAGTTCTTAAGTTAATACTAAAAACGGGAACGTGGTATTGCTTTTGTTATTATAATCTCATGAGTAACCGCCATCATGAGCTGAAATACTCCTCGAACGATAAATGAATAAATGAGGGAGATTTAACCTATCATGCTGCTATCTATCTTCTCTTTCTCTTTTATGTTGAATAATCCGAGAATGTGTAATGCTTCACGTCCGATACTTTTACTCTCCCTCCCCCTCTCCTATCCTCCGCCCCTCCCATTCTTCCCTTTCCTCCCCACCGGCGCTCCCCTTGCCACCGAACACTTGCATATTCCTTTCGACCGATTTTTTCCCGAGTCAGTCTCGTGCACCTCGAGATCTCCAGGCGAGATAGGAGCCAACGGATGTGGGTCAAGCAGCGCGGCGGAAAAAAACAAGCGGAAAATTAAATGAAAAATGAGGCGGTTCTTTCTGGGTTTGTGTTGGCCATTGATCGGCACGGCGGCGGTGCAACTCGACACGAAACTTGACGTGCGTTTTGTATGCATGCGCGTTTTACCCCTCTCGCCTCTTCTTCGACCTCCGGCGCCGTTCTTTGGTCCTAACCGGCATTTTTTTAAGCGTCGATCGATCAATCGGATAAGCGACGAACAGGGAGTCGCCCTTTCTGACGTGGATAATCAAATGAAGGGGAAAGCGATCCAATTAGTGTTTTGAGGACGTTTCCATGTTTTATTTGCTAAGTTTTTCTGCTGCAGAATGATATCTCTTAGATTATTTCACCGTAGATTTGAAAGCAGGGCATATAAAATTTTTGAAAAAAATTATGCAAAGTTTGAAGATACGATGTGTAATTAAATGCCGTTTAAGTAATGAAGTGTTCAACAAACGAATGTAAGCTTTTAATGAAATATTTCACACTATATAGGATTCGGATGTAAATTTGGATGCGGTTAATATTGATTTATAGGCGAAAAAGAAAAGTTAAAAATTCCTAAATAGTTAATATCCCTCGAAAACCTCTAATTTGGAAATTTGGATACCGATTTTATGCATCCTGTTTTGTTACACGAGAATGAAATAGTCCATATACGTATATTGATGCGGATGTGCCTGAATTTGACCTGCTTACTCTAAAAAAATCACAATTGACGGATTATAATGGATAGGATATCATTGAAGAAATCTATAAAAAAGAAGAAAGAAACTCACTGAATCTATTCAAAAGAATTACTTTGATTCGACTGGAATAATTGCAAAGCTTTATCTTAAATATTATTTAGCACGTTTAATTATTATATTCTCGCGTATAAATTTCCCTTACAATGAAATTCGCATTAATTAAAAAAGGTAAAAAGATGATTGAGCGAGTCACTTTGGTTTTACTGCTCCAATTTTTTTTAATGGTTTGAGTCCGCTGCGACAGAAACGCGGGAGTTTTATGAATAATCTTTCATCGCGACCGTTCCGTCCGTTTTATGGCGCGGATGGATATTCTTTCGCACGAGCGAAAACGGCGCGTCGCCTCATTCGATGGATGAAAATCATAACGACTCGCAGATATTTCGAGAGAAAAAACGATCACTGATCGCTGATGGAGATGCGAGTCGGAGGAAAAACCAGCGACGTGTGTTTTTTCCGCGTTATGGGTTTTAAAATACATTTTTCTAATCCGATCAGGAGATTCATTCGACGCCGCATATTCCGTCACTCCGCTGTAATTTTTTTTTTTTAATCGCCAGGAAAGTCGCAGCATCGCGTGAGTCGATTTTCGATTTCATTTCATTTTTTAAAATAAGGACCAGGGTGGAAAATGCATTTGGGGAGATTGTTCAATTCCGAAGTGGTTTTAAAAAAATGGATTCGGACGGAATGTCGACGTCTACAGCGAGATTTTATTTTACGAGAGTCGTCTCCCTTCGCTTCAACAGGGCGTGGGCGTTCGGAGGATTTATATACATATATATTTTTCCTTTCGTTTCCACCCCCTTTCTCTCTCTCTCTATTGGTAGGACCTGTAGGAGTCTTGTCTCTTTTACGTCGACCGACGTATTTTTCCTCGTTCTGCGTGCGTTGACCCGGAGCATCGATTACTCTCTCTCTCTCATCTCCCGGACATATTGGGAGTGCCCTCGGGTAAGAGAGGTGCGGGTGTGAGGGGATTACTCGAGAGGGAGCTTTGATGATGGGAGGGGCACGGAAAATTGAGCTAGGAGGTAAGGAATCTATAGGGAGAAGGTGCGATGACTACATTCGTTGTCACCGCTAGGAGATGATTTGCCTCTTCCACTCCCATCCTGCGCTGCTTTCCAATTCCTTTTTCCTCTTATCCGTTCCCACCATATTTCCTGATGGAGAGGAGGCAAACGGTGCATCTCGAAGCGGAGGGACGGCGGGTGAGGAGGAATAGATGGTGGGTTTGAATGGAAGTTTTTTTGCCCTAGCTCCCAACAGGAAAAGCGGAATTTACTAAGTGCTCCTCTTTCCCTATCATAGTCTCAATTTCGCCCTAATAAAGTCGTTTGTCTGTCTGTCTGTCTGTCTCTCTCTCATACTCTCTTTGCATCCGAGGTTCTCTGCATTCCCATTTTCCTCAATCTCTCGTGGTGCTCTCGGTCGGGAGTGTTTGCATGCAAATCCTTGGTCGTATAATTTGAGCCATTCCTTCCGAGGCTATCGGGTCAGTGGAGGAAAACAATGCGAGGGGGATAACGTTTCGACGGATAATTGAAATAATCGAAGCGCGAGAGGTTAGCTGAAGGAGGAGACGGATGCGAAGCAACAAGTGACGTTCGCCGAAATTCCATGTTGAGATATAACGCGAAAAATTGGTCCACGTATTTTTTACAAGGGTAAAAAAATTAAATCGTATTTTATCTTAATTTTAAATGTATCGTACGTGTGCTTGTTTAATCATGTTGTCCTGGTTTTTTGAAGATGTTTTGTTGGAACGGTCAAATTCCCATATCATTGAACATTTTTAATAACCAGCTGTGATATGTTATTTATGCTTGTAGTTATTAGATACATTTGTTCTAATGTCTTCATACGTCCACTTTTATATGGAGCGAATGTAAAGACTTTACATTATGAGCACGGATGACGTGCTTTTCATCTCTAATTACTATTTTACGCAATGTGTATGGTGTTCTTGCTGCTTTGACTGTAGAAATCGTTAGTCGTCGTACGTAATCGCCCTTCGGCCGACGTCCTATCTTTTCCAATCCGCAGAAATTTCCTAACATGAAAAAATTACAAAAACTAGCTTTAACGCAATTTTTGTGAATGATTTGTCCCGTTTTCGTTTTGCGCGTCATGGGAAATGTTTCGTTTTTTTTTCTTCTGGGTTATAGGAAAATTTCCGTTTCTATCTTGTTGGAAACTGGTCACCATAATCATACATCTATTGGAAAAAATCACGGATGAATGTTTGCATCGCTGTTAACAAAAATCGTTAAAGAAAACTATGAAAAACAGTCACAGCCTACTTATATCTCGCATCGTCGCTTTTTCTAAACAAATATTATTTGAAAATATGCCTTCAGGAATATTTACTTTTGCGCATTTTGACGATATCTTTCCATTTGACGTCGATAATTCTTGACGACTATATGCATTGTCATTTTATACAAGTAGTAAAATTTTTGTTCCGCTACGCTAATCAATTCCAGTTATCTCTAGACAACACTGTTGTACCCTCAAAACTAAGCTCTCGGTCTCTCCCGAAATAGGGACAAGGCCCTTTTGCTTGGAAATATATATCCTCCACTCCATAACTCTGTTTAAGGGGATTACCCATCTCCAGCAGAGGAGATGAGGGTAACAATTAAGATAGAGGGTTAAGAAAGAGAGAGGATGGTAGAGGAAAGGGTAAGAGATGAGGAGAGAGGAAAGGGTAAGAGATGAGGAGAGAGGAAAGGGAGAGGATTGAAGAGGAAAGGGTGCGAGATGAGGAGAGAGAGAGAGAGAAAGACGATGACTCACACTGCGGGTCATTAGAGATGGGAGACGAGGGCGCCTTGGAAACTGCGGTCAAACGCGTCGGCGCATTAGAAAGGGGTCTTGGGATCCCGGGATTGAGTCTCTGCAGAGCCCGTGAGTCACTCCTCATTGATTTAAAGTTCCCAAGAAGGACCGATGTTCCACACTGTCACCCAATCTTATTAATCTTTCGATGGTTGGGTTAAACTATAAAAATAGCTGCCCGTTAGGAAATGATTTTTAATTGGATCCATCGTTATTTCTCAAGGAGGAGAAAGCAATGAATGAATACACTCCGAGGATTTTTCCTTATTTTATGTTATAAAAAAGAAGCTGAACAAGCGCGACCTAATTCTTTGATGTAATTTTATCCATCTCTCTCTCTCTCGATTCCTTCATCTCAATTGTATTGGAACGTAAAATATTAAGAAGTGAGTTCGTCGACGGGCAAAATTTATGCATCCTTGATTCATTTATATGTAATTAACAATCACTTGATATTTTATTTTAATAATGAATCATCAATCATGATGTGTGATTAGTCATGTTAATCTTTTTTAACAGAAATCCATTTTATCAATTACCATACATTATTCTGAAACAGAAAGCGTTGTTGCCTATACACACAAAACGATAATCACGTTTTTCCTTAGAACAATATGGCGATAATAACCGCGCATTTGTTTTGTTTGCACAGAAAAGGCTTGATTATGATGTTGCCATTTTAACACCGTGCGGAGGCAGAAAATGAACGACGAAAGTTATTCGTCAATTGCTTAATATTCAACGGAAAATTTCGATAGAAAAAAGTCTTTACACCCGACGGCAAGTTTAATTAATCGCAGCCGCGCATCAAACGCAAAAATGTTAAGCAACAATTCCTTTAAGGACTTTCCCCTTCGAAGTATCAGCGACTTTAAGCTCTCCCATTTACATCCCAATCTCATGCCGTATATTTCTTTTCCGAGGGAAGATGCCCGAAGAAGATTTCCGAACAGTATTTCAGAATCATACGAGGTTTGGACAGCCTCCGCCGCACGTATCTCGCGTGTTTTCTGAGCCGTGTAGCCATTACTTTGGCCTCTACCGCGTATGACCAGAGGGATTACACGACGCAGCATCATACCTTTTGGTTGTTGACATCGCACGCTGCGTAATAACGCGGATCTTTCTTTTTTGCTTCTTTTTATATATATAATCGCGTCCTGCCGGTCGCTCGGAGCGTTCACCCACCCTCACCCATCTCTCGCCGTCTTTCTCGCGTGGGGGCGAGGCGTTGTTTCGAGGAAATTCCGACAAACGGGGTAGCATTCCGCGTTAGTCAGAGGCATGAGCGTCATCCTTCACGCGGCTCTCTCACACAATATTCCTTTTCTTTCCCATGATCTCCAATTTGTCTTGTCCGTGGGCTTTTTTCGCGAACATTTTTTTCGTCTTATTTGCGGCGAAGTAGTTTTTTTTACTGCTTGCTGTTTTACCGCGATGGAGTCGGCGAGTCGCTGTTCAGCCGTTTGATTGGCCGTTGACATTTGAAAAGCACGTGCGTAATGTTTTCAGTTCGGATTCTTCCGTGGGAGAGGAGGATGTTTGATGAGTAAATATTTGCGCGAGGGCCAATGCAGCCTGATACTTTTACAACCTTTAAGTAAACTATATAAATACAGCCCTTGGAAAAACAATGTTTTTAAAAGGAGGAATAGAAAAAATATTGGCAGTTTATAACAAATCGCGCGTTTAAAGTTGTACTGGTTAACGTCCGATGTATAAAACAATTTAAATGCGAGACAACAAAACTATTTATGAATGCATAATTGCCCACCATTTATTTTTAGCATTTATTCCCTCTATATCCTATTCAAAATGATTTAGTTCTTAGTTCTGCCATATAGGACCATTATCTTTATTACTAATCACAATTCATTGGGAAAGGTAAAATGGGAGTTATGATAAGAAAAAGTATTTCATTATTATTCCAAATGTTATAACTATGAGTCCAACGATGTGCCTGGGGCAGCAGTAAAATGAAAATTTATTTGAACATTGCGATAAAGGATATCTCATAAGAAATAAATCTGCAAGACGAATTAAACGAGGCCGCTTTATTGCACGCAATTCGCACGGAGTGTTTATGGATGCGAAACAGAGAAACAATTTCAAAAGTATCATCATCATAGGTAGTCTGTCCGTAGACAGGTCCGTGATTATTCTTGGTTAAACCTGGTTCTCCATATACTCCTATTTTCCGCTGTCCTCTTTATATCTTGATAACTCTCTTTCCCTTTCAAATCGTCTATCAGCTGAAACCTATTCCTACCTCTTTCCCTTTTCCCATCTAGTTTTCCTTCTAACACGTCTTTAATCATACTATCTCTCCTCAGGTAATGTCCAACCCAGTTAGCCTTCCCCTTTCTAATCGTCTGTATAATCATTCGCTTCTCTCCTACTCTTCGTAGCACTTCATCGTTTTTCATCCTATCTGTCCATTTTATCTTCAACATTCTCCTCCAAGTCCACATTTCAAAGCTTTCCAAGTATTTGATGTCATTTTTCCTTAGCGTCCATGTTTTTGCCCCATACAATTCTATACTCTATACGTAGCATTTTATCAACTTCTTGCGGATATCTTCCCTTATATTCCCAGTAATTAGTTGTTTCTTTCTCCTGAAAGCCGCTTTTGCTTTTCCTATTCTAGTTCTGATCTCATCCGTACATTTTGCTTCTCGTGTTCTTTACTTTAAGTATCTCAGCCGGTATTCCATCGCTGCCCGTGGCTTTCCCCTTCTTTAGTTCCACTATCGCTTTTTCTACTTCGCTCTCCATATTACTTGGTCCTAAGTTGTCTTCTTCAATGTTTTCCTCATCTTCCGGTTCAATTTTTGCCGCTCCTGCCTGTTTGCTGTATTCTTCCCATACCTGTGCTACATCCTTTGTTTCTGAGACTATCTTCCCCTCTGTATTTATAATTCCCATACCATTAATTCCATTAGATTTCTTATCTTCTACCTCGAGTGCTCTAGCGTACATCATATCGTATCGTCCTTACTTCTTCATTTGTTTTATTTCATCACATTTTCCTTTTATCCAATTTTCTCTAGCTTTATCTGTTACCCTTCTCAACTCATTGTTTATACGCCTATAGTTGGCTCTACCTTCTTCACTGTTAACGTTTTTCCATTTTCGTCTCTCATTCATTTTCTCCAGCATTTCCTTAGTGATCCATGGTTTTCTGATTTTCTTCTCTTGTTTTCCAATCTCTTTATCCAAGGTATCCTTGATACTGGTTTTATTTTCATCCCATTCTATATCAACGGTCTTCGGTTTGTTTTCCAACCTTCTTAAGTTATCTTCCAACTTCATGCTGACTATATTCTGCCTTTCTTTCAGTTTTCTAGGTCCCAGGCCTGTCTTTCTCTTCTCGTTTTTCTTATTTGTTTGAGTTTTGTACTCACGTCAAGTATTAGAAGGCTGTGATCTGAATCAATGTCCACTCCTTGCAATGCCTTGGCGTTCTTTATGCTATTCCTGAATCTTTGTTTTACAAGGATGTAATCTATTTGGCATCTCATTCTATCTCCTGGGCTTTTCCATGTGTATAACCTTCGTTTATGGTTTTTGAACCATGTATTAGTCACTACAAGGTCATTATTGATGCAGAATTCTACGAGTTTCTCTCCTCCTCGATTTCTCTTCCCAAGTCCGTATTGCCCGACAACATTTTCATCCTGTCCTTCTCCGACTATGCTGTTCCAATCTCCCATTATTATGCAGTTTACCTTTCCTCTTCCGTCTTCTTCGTAAATTTCGTTAATTTGCTCCTAAATCTCATCGATTTCTTCATCTTCATGAGCTGACGTTGGCATATATTCCTGGATTATCAGCATGTCCACTGGGACTGCTTTAAGCTTTATTGCCATCAGTCTATCGCTTGTTGCTATTATCTTTGTCACACTTTTCATCATATCTTTCCTAAGTACCAGAGCTCTTTCCCCACTATTTCCTCCAGAATAAACTACCGTGAATTCTTCCGAGTCGAACTGTCCTTCTCCCTCCCATCTAGTTTCGCTTAGTCCTATAATGTCAACTCTATTTCTTCTTTCAAGTTCTCTAGCTTTCCTGCCTTTCTCATAGTTCTTACGTTCCAAGTCCCTATTCGTAAATTACTTTCGACAAATGTTTTCCTCAAGGCAGTCAAAAGTATATATATACTAGTAGTTGGTGCTTGCATACTGCAAACATTTCATCTCACCTTGAGAAAACATTCATTTTTCAGACAGACATTTCATCATTACAAATATTCTTTCACATCTAAAGATTTCAACTCCGCAGCGATTTTTGATTTTCCCACATGTAAAAACAATAGTTTAAAAAAATCCCCAAATATTGCAATTTTAAAAATTTAATACTTTCTCCATTATGGGGTACTAATGCTACACATTTTAGCCAAATTTTAATGTTGTAGCATTTCTAGAAGTAAAATAATATTTTTCTAATTGTTTAAATTTAAATAATTTTTAACGGCCGCCGCAATTAATATATGGTAAATTTGAAATGTTTGTTTGTGCAATCTCACTACTCTGTAAATAATTTGAAAATTTCATCTTTCTAGCTCATCCCGTAGTACCTAAACAGCTATCTATTTGTTTAAACTTTAAGAATTTTTAACTGCCAAACAAATTAAAATATCAAAATTTGTATAATCCCTATTTCGTTTTTTTAAGAATTCTACTTATAAAAAAATTTCAACTCCGTAGCACATGCGGAAATACATAAACCATGAAAATTTGTTTAAGCAATTGCGAATTTTTTCCTGTTATCTATTATATATCGACGACTCTTACAGAGGAGGAGGATATAACATATAACAGGAGGATACTAATGAAAGTTTAATTTTTCTAGCTTACCGGCAAGTGCCCAAAATTAATTTACAAAAATGGCGCAATGCTTTTCTTATGGGAAAAAACGCAACTTTCGGAATTTCTGGAGTCGAACTCATGTCACTTAGGTAAGAAGTCTCATTTTATCTGAAGGTTTCTCCATCATATCTACAAAAACCAAAACTTTCAGAACTCTAGCTCTTGTAGTTTGGGCTGGACATTAGTATCCTCCTATATGTTATATATATCCTCCTCTGTAAGAAACGTCGATATGTAATGATATAAGATATAGGAGGATATTAATGTTTAGGCACCTCCAGATGAGCTGGAGATTCGAAATTTTTTTATTAGGTAGGATTTTGTGCAAAACCGACTAGAAAAACGAAAATCTTGAAAAAGTGCAACAATGCGGCCGCTAAAAATTCGCAATTGTTTAAACAAATTTTCATGGTTTATGTATTTTCGCATGTGCTACGGAGTTGAAATTTTTTTATAAGTAGAATTCTTAAAAAAACGAAATAGGGATTATACAAATTTTGATATTTTAATTTGTTTGGCAGTTAAAAATTCTTAAAGTTTAAACAAATAGATAGCTGTTTAGGTACTACGGGATGAGCTAGGAAGATGAAATTTTCAAATTATTTACAGAGTAGTGAGATTGCACAAACAAACATTTCAAATTTACCATATATTAATTGCGGCGGCCGTTAAAAATTATTTAAATTTAAACAATTAGAAAAATATTATTTTATTTCTTGAACTGCTACAACTTTAAAATTTGGCTAAAATATGTAGCATTAGAACCTTATAATGAAGAAAGTGTAAAATTGCGACATTTGGAGATTGTTTTAAACTATTGTTTTTTCATGTGGGAAAAACGATAATCGCTGCGGAGTTGAAATCATTAAAATTAAAAGAATATTTGTAATGATGAAATGTCTGTCTGAAAAATGAATGTTTTTTCAAGGTGATATGAAATGCTTGCAGTATGCAAGCACCAACTACTAGTATGTTATATCCTCCTCCTCCTCTGTAAGGAACGTCTATATAGAATGATGTTATATCCTCCTACTCCTATGTAAGAGTCGTCGATATATAATGATAACATATAACATATAGGAGGATACTAATGTTTAGGCACTTCTAGATGGGCTTCTTACGAAGACACCAGGGGGCCAACGGCTTAACGTCCCTTCCGAAGGACGGAACAGCTGAATTTTAGAAAAATCCTACTCGCGCAGGATTCGTACCCGATGACTTTTTCAATCATCGGGCGAGTAGCAGCCAGCGTCCTAACCACTACACCACCGGCACCCCTATATATATATATATATATATATATATATATATATATATATATATATATATATATATATATATATATATATATATATATATATATATATGGATGTCAACAAGGTGTTGGGATGAGGAAACCCAGTGAGCACTCACCAATCAGACGACTTCAGGTTGGCGAGGCCCCGGGGATGTCGAAGCGACACACGTAAAATAACACAAAAACACAGAAACATCACAAACGTAAAGCTTTCGGAACTACTCCTTCTTCAGCTACAGAGAGAGAACTCATACTCCATATATTCATTTTACCTTTCCTTTTCCGTAAGTTGTTTTATATATATATATATATATATATATATATATATATATATATATATATATATATATATACACACACACACACACGCTTACTATACATATATCACGGTGGGTTTCCTCATGGTAAAAGCAATGCGCACGCAAGGAATATTTCAACTCGCGTCCCTTCTCGATTAAACATCCAGTTATTCGTCGGTATATGCCGCGGCGAAAATGCAATACCAAAGTGCACTTTTTTCCTCGGGAGGAAAAAATAAAATTGTTGCCGAACAATTTTCCCAATCGAATATCGTAGTTTAACGATTTTTAAATCAGATGCTGATATGTTTTGCATTATTCATGGCTCGGGAAACGCCGGACGTGGCGCGGTTCAGCGTGATGCCTTTGCACGCACGCGTCGCGAATACGAGTTCTATAAAAGCGGATATAACTAAAATCTTCCCGGAGGAAAAGAGAGTCCATATTAAAGGATTTAATATTTATGCAGAAACAGTAACAGAAGAAGCGTTGATGGAAGAGATAAGATTTAAGATAGGAGGTGAAAGTATTACCACCATTAAATATGCAGATGATCAGGGATTAATAGCAGTAGACGAGAAAGTACTTCAGAAGATGACAGACAGTCTAGTGGAGGTTGGCCAACAATATGGAATGAAGATCAATGCCGAAAAAACGAAATTCATGGTGGTTTCAAAGGAACATAAAGAATTAAATATAATGGCCAAAAATTGGAACAACTAAGTAGTTTCAAATATCTTGGCAGTATTTTAGCGCAGGATGGAAGTAGTACACAAGACATCAGAAGTAGGATTGCAATGGCAAAAGCAGCATTTAACGAGAAGAAGGAGCTTCACACAAGCAAGAAAATAAATTTAGAAACAAGGAAGAAATTAGCAAAATGCTACATGTGGAGCATTGCTCTTTATGGCGCAGAGACGTGGACGGTAAGGAGAAAGGACGAAAAATATTTAGAAAGTTTTGAGATGTGGGTATGGAGGAGGATGATAAAAGTGAAATGGACAGAGAGGAAGAGAAACGAATTAGTATTAGAAATGGTCGGAGAAGAAAGAATGCTAATAAAAACAATCAGGAAAAGAAAAGCAAATTGGATAGGGCACATATTGAGAAGACAGTGTTTACAAAGGACGATCTTAGAAGGCAAAATTAGCGGAAGAAGAGGAAGAGGGAGAAAAAGAATAGGAATATTAGAGAATATAAAGCAGGAATATAATATACATAGAGGTATAAAAGAGGCTTCTAGGGAGAGGGAGAAATGGAGGCAGCGATTCAGCTAAATCCTGTCTTCGGACAGCAGCATGATGATGATGATTGAAGGATTCGAGAGAAAAGACTTGAAAAATAATCTTGAGTAAACGGCATTGTGCGCGCAAGTCTCGCTTCTGATTCGGGTGTGGCCTCAGATTATTATTTATATATATTTATATATTATTTATTTTTCAACGTAAATGTTACTCGTGATCTTCCGTAATTTCACGTGATCGAATAGAAGCACTTTTATCCGCTCGATGCCGACTTGCGTTCCTTACGCACGGTCGTTATAGTGGGCGATTTTCTTGATTGAATTTTCTTCCCACCCTTTACTTGATGGTCGATGGTTTCGAAGCCATGCTACTCCGTTTTTCCCTAGGAATTTCGATGTCGATGGAAAATTTGGTTTCCATTATGGCGAGACCACGATTTATTGCCACTGTTTGCCCATCAATGACATTGCGGAGATGGTGTTAAGTCGAGGTATATGCTTGCTCTATGTAATCATAAGATGGAAGTTCTGTTCGCAAGGATTCATGGGCGGTGTGCGGGGGTGGCACTATACAGGGTGACGCTAAACCGGGCGTGACTGTACCTATTGTTAGAGGAATATAAAAAATGGCAATCCATTTGGTAACATATTCAATAAATGCGGTTTAATGTGCTAATATTGGGTACTTTTTAACTAATAACATTTAGCAACTGATAAAAATAAACGGAAGCTTTTCCTGAATAAAATTCGGTTTTGGAATCTAGCGTTTGATTACAATAACCAGGTTACGACCGTAACTAGTAAAATTATTAAATATATTGAATATGCATTATTTCCAGTCATCCATAGCTCTCGACAAAGCTTGGGACCACTAGCACGGGGTAGCTTTTCACCAATTTCCCGGGAACTTTCACGGGGGTTGATGGGGGGTGATCTATCGGCGATGGGGTGGGGTCACGTGAATCAAAATGGTGCAACCGTTTCGGGCGCCATCTTTGGTGTACGACCGAGTCCAAGGCGGAGGTGCAGCAAACCACCGCGTTCCGCGACCCCTTAACGACGAGGAATTTATGCACTTAATAAAACAACCTCACACGACTTCCCTTTACGCTATCTGCTTCGCAATGCGCCTTCGCGGAGTTAAATATATTAACGCGCCTCTTTAACTGTCGTGTCGCGAATTTCTCTTCTTTTTTCTCCTCACTTTCTCTCTCTCCGTCCGGCTTCTGTTCGATGAGCGGCCGTTTTCTCTCGACTTTTTACGCATCGTGGGAGCGGTTGGGGTCGGCAAAGGGTTTCCGGATTGCACGACTTCGGTATATCACGCATTTGCGAAAAAAAAGAATATGACATTTTAAGACATTTAAGAGTTAACAATCTAAAGATTATGAGTCTCTCGGACCGCGTTAAAGTAATGTCGGCTTCGGGGTAAGACGGTTGAGCCTATGAATCTCTACGACGGTAAACATTTCAGTGCGAGGACGTGTCTGGACCTATTCTCGTCGTCTTCTTTCCTCCTCCTCCTCCTTAAGGTTTCGTTTATTTCTTGGTATTGTTGCGAGAAATTCGCATATAAAAGAAGTGCAGTTTCGTGTTCGCAAAGATGAGGGAATGCGTCGGGCGCCGCGGCCTGCAAAAAACAGAACAAATAGTCGCGATGAGTGCGTGCGCCCACGCCGGTATTTTGCCTTACATGAGCAGGAGCCGTCGGAAAGTCTCTCTTTCTGCGTGAAGGTTTTATTTCGGAGCCGCTGCGTAAGCTGGATTCTTAGCATTTATGGAGGATGCTTTGTTAAGTCAAGTGTTGGGATGTCTTTCCGTCATTGCTCTATTTTAATCTTCAAGTCTTATGGTTCTAGAGATTCACTATGACTATAAAAATAGAGCACTCACGCTTGTGTAATAACAAAATGCATTCAGCTCATTTTATTTTTCTCAGAAAGAAGTAAACTAACCGATAAATATTTTACTTCATATTTCTATGGGTACTTTTGGCATCGATTGTTTTATCCGCCAATTAAACAATTTTAATGAATGTTTTTCTCAATTTCTATAATCGAGAAAACCAGTTGTCACATTCAATCATTTTAAAGACACGGAAGAGCAACTGCTCTCATTTAAAGTTACGATACAATCTGAAGTATATGAATCAAAATTTCTCTGCCAGTAAAAGTATGACCGTGGGACAGCAATTACTAAGGATTGCTTCGAATAAATGCGTTGTTTTTCATTCTATCAGTGTAATTAGGATGCAGCCATCTAAATCTATGGATTCATTTCAAGTTCAAGTAGTTATGACTGTCTAAAGAAACTGAGGGCTCGAGTGTCTTAACGTTTTTCTTCGCGCATTCCCAATGATTATCGCAGCCACGTGTTGCTCGTCTTTCCATAAACAACCTCCTTAACGTAAAGCCTGGACTTGCTAAGGGAGGAAACGTTTAGTACGGCGAACCCATAAGTTTTGGCATCCAGGGATGTCCCAGACAACTTCGTATATAAAACTCAGACACGCCGCTTTCCGTTTAGCCGGCACTCGTTCGCACTCGGGAAAATCCTCTCTCAAAAAATTGGAACTTTTTCATTTCAAAAGAAGCGAGAGACTCTGTTTTCGGAGTTATCATTTTAAAAAACGCCAGCTTTTTACAGATCTCTTCCGGGCTCGAAAAAATTAACCGTCCATTAGCACCCCTTTTCTTCCCTCTTTTCTTTCCCTCACCCTCGTCGTTCTCGTAAAAGAAAGAACGCGTCGCGTAAAGAGCACTAAAAACCATTAAAAAAATAAAAAGTCCCACTTGTTAAGCGGCGAAGGTATGAATGGTCCTCCAACATGCGAGGTGGCGGGGAGAGACAGGAGGAGGGAGAGAGAACAAAGGATGGCGTGAATCAGCTGGTTTCCAAGCAACTGGCGCGGGGGGAAGAGAGAGAGAGATAGGAGGGATTCATGTTGGGTTTTCAAAAAGGAAAGAAAACCTTTTTGAACGAATATAACGGTCGGCAACAATGAGGGTGGCCGATCCCGCGGAATATAAAGAGAAAGAGGAGTATAACGAAATGATTCCGGGAAGCTTTTGGACATGATACTTTTGCGGAGTTGATAGGAAAGGAGCTCTCCGTTACGGCAATTGTCCGTCTAAAATAGTCTAAAAGTGTCCATAGCAGGTATCTCAAACACATCCCTCCGAGCTGAATTCTTTCCGCAAGTTCATTTAATTGTTGCTTTGATCCCACCGCGATTAGGGAGGATAAGAGAGAGAGAGAGAGAGACGGTGCGAACGAGTCGTTCATGGAAGGATGAGAATATACGAAACAATAGGAAAATGTTTAGCGCTTAAATATTTTGCAAAATTATTTGTTTTGCTATTGAAGACATTTTACATACCTCTTTGTCGATGGTTGGGCCAGGTTTCGAAACAGCGATTGTGCCCGGTACAGTTTAAAAAGAACATAACCTTCAGCAGTGGCAGCGAGAGAAGGGAGAGAGATTTTGACGTTCGCCTCACCTATTCTCCTGGATTTGATCTAGTGCAAAATCTCTCTATTTGGCGCTGCGGGTTAGTTCTTTCGGATAATAACAAAGAAAACTTTTTTAAATTTCGTTGGTCGGCAGTTAGCGGATTGAAATTGGAGGAGATTTGGGCGATCGCCTGCCCTTCTTTTGGAAAGAACTATCATCATCGTAAGTTTTCCAAATCTCGGTAGGCTGACCCAACTCTAACCTTCCACATCCAAGGCCTTTATGCTCATCCTCTCACTACCATTCCTTCCTTTTAAGAAATCTGACGTTTCTTTTGTTCCTCCTTCCTCTTTTTCTCTTCCATAGCATCTTTTCTTGCACGATCTCTTTCAACAGGTAGTTAGTTAAAAACTTTTTCCACCCATTTATTTCTTCTGCCTATTCGTTATCGTTCTAATTAATTTCATTTGTTCTCTTAATGCATTTGAAACTTCCTCGTTTGGCTGCCAAAAATGTATATCGAAATTATCTATTTACCTACGTCCCGTTTGAGTTTGATATTTACATCTTCTCTAGAGCCCCTCGTTAAGAAAAGATAACCCCGTAGAATGAATGCGAGTAGGAAATTCTCGGTAAATTCTGTTCCGAGATCCACCAAAACTTTCTCCCATATTTTCCCTGAGGTATAGTGACATTCTGTTGGCAATATCGTTCTCTTCTCAGATGTCTGCGTGTTTAATTCTCGCGAAATTATTTAGAATTATTTAAATTAATAAGCGGAAAGAACCCCATAAAACTGGATGTTTTAATAAATTTTTACTTGTTTATTGAATTCAAGAACACGCATATAAAAAATAATTCTCAGGTATCTCCAATAGTCATAACAATGTTATAAAAAACCAGATGCACAGCTACAAAGCCGATTCTAAAAGAACTAGCACTGAAGACGGCTGCTTTGTAGCCGAAATGAGCATCTGGTTTTTTATAATCTTGTTGTGGCTAATAGAGGTACCTGAGACTCGTATGTGCCTTTTCTTGAAAAATTTTCAGCCATAAGACAAGCTCGATAATTCTTTGTTGAAATATCGTATTTATTGAATATACCAACATGATGTTTAGGTACTCGTAACTACAAACATAATTTAAAATTCAGCTTACAAACGATATTATTACTGGTCACTATTATTAATTTTTCTAAGTTCTTTAAAAATTGAAGGGAATTATTACAATTTCTTTAAATCTTATGGTTGCTATTTGACGTTTAACGGCATAATTACAGTTTAATGCCCTTTAAGTTTATACGAAAACTGTATGAAATCATCAATTATTTTCAAATTCATGAATTATTTTTTTATTTTATGTGACGATGTTATACGATTTCCGCGGTGATGGATTCATTTTTCACTTAAATATTTAATCCGATCGAGATAAAATCAAGCCCATTTCCTTTTTTCAGCGAAAAAACGAACCGTTAATTACCGAGTTATAATTATAATAAATGTTAATACCTGTAAAATGTATTTTTTTTTAAATTCGTATTTAAGCTGACGACTGCAATAGATCGAAGGAGATCTACAAATCTGTACTTCTTTAATTCATTGTAGATATGCTAATTCAGTGTATATCAAAACGGCACATATCAAACAGCCGCACACTTTGTCAGGTTTAGCTTAATTATTAATGTCACATTATGGCTAAAGTCGCATAAACGGTACCGGAGGTCGTAGTATAATTTAAAAGGAGGGGTCTTCTTTACAAATAAAAACATTATTTTTCCCTTAACTATATGTCATACATTCGCCAACGAAGAGTACACGACTCCAACTATATTATTTTTCTGTCTTTGCGAGCTGTCTAAACCTAGAGCGCGTTTCATGTCGTCCGTGAAATACGTGTTCTTACGGGAGAATCGCTATCCCATATTATTTCCCTATGCTGCAATTCGTGCATAATCCAGATTTTTTACTTTTTTAAACGCATAAATCTTGACTGTTTTTGGGAGTTGTGCCTTGTCACTTTCGCCATTTCCGTTACGTAACATATGCTATCGAACCGGGGAATTTGATAAAACCGATGAAATCGACGATTCGAAATTCGTAAATACGTACACTAACTTCTATTATTAGAACTAATTACGCAGCTAGTTTGCTTCAGCCCTCCTCCAACAACCCCTCACTTGGACAAAAAAACAAAAAAGCTATCATCTCGATGAAAGATTGACTGTTAAATGACAGTGGCGGATTATATTACGTACAAACGATCACCCAAGTCGCGGAATAATCTCTGAAACTCCGGTCGATACGCAAGAATGCGTCGTATTTTATGCAATTACAAACCCCGAAGGCTTAGGTGGCGTCACGAACGGAATACATATTCACCGACTGATGTAACATTCACGTGGATAGGAAGTTAAAATTCAGTCTGCCGCGAAAGCGACGCTGCTCAAATTATTGGAATACTTTTGGAAATGAGTGTACATAGTACATCTCTTGATTACTATTCATAAGTACTCGAGCAGTCGGTTTAGTCCTCCAGAATAAACATTCTTCGCAAGAAGTAAGGTTACGAAAGTTGCGAGCGAGAAAAAAATATGTCCTCAGGAGTAGTGATGGGCATAATCGAGAGATCATAATCGATTCATTCGATTATGACATATCATTCGATTATGCTCATATCATTCGTTAGTAATATCATTCGTTAGTAATCTCTCGGTAAGGGATATCTCGGTAGAAAGTAGTAGTTAAGAATTATTCGAATGATTTAGTAGTTAAGAATCATTCGAATGATTTAGTAGTTAAAAATCATTCGAATGATATTAGTATTTAAGAATCATTCCAATGATTGTAGTAGTTAATGATCATTCGAGTGATATCAGTAGTTGGGAATATTCCGAATTATATTAGTAAGTTACTTAAATCTCCATTATTACCGATTATTCATCCGGAAAGTACATTTCGTCTGATATTGACGTAGGTAGTATCTTGCTAAATAATTTGAAAACATTCATTTTATAACTAATATAATGTGAAATTAATTGTCATATTCTTTATATCCAAATGCATGCGGAAATTAAAAAATCTTTCGGAAGGACCAATTTTTTAACTTCTGAATGTTTTTATTAGTTGTATCTCATTCACTCCTAATACTTATTAATACAAATTATCAAATATTAGAAATATCCCAAAAGTAAAGAAATATTACAGTAATTAACCACAAAATAATTTCAACGAAAGGGAGTTTTCACTTGTATATGCACGTGAAGAAAATGATGTTTAATTTTTCATAATTACTATGTGAATGATTCCTTGGGCATAATTTCCTAAAGATCAATAACAAATCAGAAGATTTGCAGAGTCGGTAAACGCGATTTTCTCTAAAGTAGGTATATATTTTTAGATTGACATCTGTTAGTGCTACATGAATCTCCCATAAAATGAATGAAGATAATCACCTCGCCATCGAAATTCAATAGGCATTCATTGGACCATATAACAACAATAATAAGCTAGTATTAACATAAACAGTTAAGAAAAACATTTAACAAATTGCACTGTCTTTCATTTTCGTCGCGAAATCTGTTGAGATAAAACGAAATAAAACAGATATCAAGAGAAAACGAAAAATTCACCATCATAGCCACTTGCATATGGGGAAAGACGCACATAAATAGAATTTGTATTGGTCCAAAAGACAATTATAATATTGTATAGGACAAGGCAAGGTATATAGCAAACAAATATTTTCCTCCTTACTGAATATTTTGTGAAAAACGATTCTAAATACATTTAAAACTGTTTGTTGTAATACCTCAGTATTAATAAAAATTTCTTGTCTAACTAGACATATGCATTCAACAATTACCAAGTTCAATATACTTAACTTCTTTTTTGAGATATTTTTAAAACATTCAGGAAAACGAATTGTCTTAAAAACACAAAGAATTTTAATACTCTCCTATCGAATGATTTTACGGAATAATCTTAAAGAATGATTTACCGAATAATCAAAACGAATGATTTTAACGAATGATCTCAACGAATGAATATCTCGATTATGAAAATATCTCTATTACTAATCATTCGATTTTGGAAATCATTCGATTATGCCCATCACTACTCAAGAGTACAGATGACGAACTCCACGCGTCGGTCGGGAGATTTGACTGGACGCGATGAAAATGTGTTCGTGTCATTTGAACCATCTTCACAGGGCTTTATCTTCACATCCCTCCATCGAACCCAGATAACTGCTGTTGCCAAATGTATTAGTATTCAGCCAAAGGGCTTCTTCCACTCCTAGTGGTTCCCTAAAATCCCACAAAGGGTCACTGAAGCCGTGATTCCGCTGTGACTTCTGGAGGATATCTCGAAGAACTAAACCAGTGTTTCCCAACTTTTTTCGCCATGTGGCCCAACTGGCTTTTGGCCTGGCATGTCATGGCCTAGTGTCTGACTCAAGCGCGCCACAAAACACAAGTGGATAAGTTGTCAGCAACTGCCAGAAACAAAACACTACGCAGAACACGGTATGACTCATGTAAGTTGCATGAGTCATACCGTGTTCTGTCAACTTTGTCAGGTACAACTCGAAAATGGTGTGGCCATATGCCTGTCAAGAAAAAAAGACAAGAATTGGGTAGTCTCTGTGGCCCACCTGGAAATCGTGCTGTGGCTCGCCAGTGTGCCATCGCCCACGATTTGGGAACCCCTGTACTAAACCAGCGAAGGAGCTCTGAGAAGTCCTCTTAAGTCCCTCTGTTTAAACACTTCAAAAACACCTATCAAGAACTCCGAATTCTCGTTTCTTTCCAAGCTTGGCTTACTGAAATCACAACATTATCCCATGATTCATCGGTGTAGACAAGCCATCAAACAGAAGATTGGAAAAGAGAAATGTCTTTGGCCCACGTTTCGTGGCACGCGAAAAAATTCCGACGAGGCGGCAGAAGTTTTTCGCGCTCAAATGTAAAATCCCATATCTCGAAAACCAATGAAGATATTGAGTTCATACCACTTTCAAAAATAACTTTAATCTTTTCTCACCATATAATCCACATATATTACCCACTTATTCCTAATAGTACGTAAGTTAGCAAGAGAGTGAAAATTTCGTTCACTGATGCAGAATGTGAGAGCCTCGTTTGGTTTTATTTAATTTTTAACAAAAATGAATTGCATTACATGTTCCTTTTAATGGTACGTGTGGCTTATGGAACACTTGTGAAAGCAACAGAAAAATGTTCGTGTGATTTCAGCGATTAGACTGCGAGATTTAGCCGTTCAGATATGGATGCGGCGGAAGAAACTCGGAAGTTTCGATGAAAACGCAGGAACTCTTGTTAAACCATGAAAAAATGGCGATTTTTCGGTTTAAAAAAGTATTTAGTTTATTTTCTTGCTCATTTTATTAATTTCCCATCCTTCGTTAGGTGTTTAAGTGAGTAATTATGCCAAAAAAGACGAAAATCTGGATTATGCACGAATTGGCAATGCCGAGAATTAGCAGCATAGGGAAATAGCATGGGATAGCGATTCTCCCATAAGAACACGTATTGCACGGACGACGTGAAACGCACAATTGTAGTCGATGATGAAGATCGTTCCAATAGCCATCAAACGGATTCGCTTTCACTCTTTGTACTGCTGTAAGTACGTAGACCCCAATTTTATCAATTTCTGATGTTCGATAAACTCATCATGCTATAATGTCAACGGGTTATATAAATATTTATTATAGTCGAGTGCAAAAGCTTGTATTTACTCTTAGCCTTTCGATAAGGGTTTATATTTTATTCCATACAAACGGCGCGGAGGAATCGACAAAATTTGACTCTCGGTTCCTTTCGTCAGGTTTTATTCCTCACTTTCGACGGGGATGGCGCTGGCGTTGGGGGAGTCGATTCACGCGGCTCGCGAGATATACGGCGAGGCGGAGTAGGGGAAGGAGTAACGGGCGGGAGGGTTAAAAGGGGAGGGAGAATACGGGACGGAGAGAGGAGGGGAAAATCGGAGACCGGGAAGAAGGAAGGGGTGGGGGGGATCTCAGCCGCAAAGGAAAGGGAGAGATAGAGAGGGGGGGAGGGAGGGAGGCAGGGAGTCTGAGAAGAGGGGTCCGGCCTCTGTTGAGAGCACGTGGTTTTCCTCCACGGCGCCAGTTACTCATCTGTGCTGGTGGAGTGCGGTTGTTCGCGAGGGAGACCTCCAGGTAGAGAGCGAGAGAGAGAGCTCGCGGTATATACGTTTTGTTGTATATACGTTTCGCAGTCTCTCCCTTATAGGGGGCGCGAAAAAAGAACCGATTCGCTTGGAAACTTTCCCTCTTCCTTCGTCTCCTGTTCGCTTTTTGTAAAAGAAACGGAAAGCCGTTTTCCCAGTTTCCACTCTCTTTAAGAACGGAGTCGTACGTCTCAGTCCGGGTGGTTGGTGTGTATGTTTCAGCGCGTGCTCTCGCGGAGTTTTTAAGACTTCCGTTGCCTTTTTGTTGTTTTGAAATCTGGGTAGTTAGATGCTATGTTATTACATTTTTAACAACATGATGTACTAGCCCGTGGACTATTTTATCATTTATCCTTATTATTTTCTATCTTATGTTTAAGCTATTACTATAATATTTTTGAGGGAAAATGTTTAGGGAAAAAACCCTCCTTTTCTTATTCCCCGGACGGGTGTGTCCCGATTGTGTATCTATCTATTCTCTCTCTCTCTCTCACTCCGGGTTTTGTGCTGTTCTTTTTTTGTGTCACCTAGGCAATAACGCCCGCCTGCTCGCCGCTTTTCGAAAGTGTTCGCTGCTCTTTTCGACGGCAGTGTGATTCCCCGCGGCGGTTTCGAAAAATCGCCCGCCAATGGTGGTGGTGTTTTAAGTTGTTCTTCCTTGCCCCTCCCGTGATGCACCGGGAAATTCGAACTGGTTGTGAGAGTGCCGCGTCGGTTGATGGTAGTGTCCGCGGCGATCGGCTGTCTCCCGTTTCGAAGACCCTTACAGTTAGCGAGAGTGGCCATGTGGGTTCCTGGCTTCGTTTCGAATGCTGACGATCGCCCGAACTGCGGAGGATTCCCAGCCGTGTGATGTGAGTTCTGATTCGTTGTTCTTTCTTTGTCTGAACCAGTGGGCGGGCGGGCCGTATCGGTGGTTGCGAATCCCTCGGCGGGCCGCATTGGAAGTTGCCAATTCTTCGGCGGTCCGGATTAGAGTTTAAATTGGAAGTTACCTATATATTTTGAGGTGACATATAAGTGAAAACCAGGCCTAAATAAGGATTTTATGGTTAAAACTTCAATATCAAAACTTTTAATGTCAAAATTTTCATAAAAATGTATGAATTTGTTTTCTAAATTTTTTCGGGTTACTTTTTCGTTATATTTTCGTGGGCCGCACAAAAACCCTTCGCGGGCCGTAGATTGAACGCCACTGGTCTAAACGTTTGTGTGATGGCGCCTTTCCCATTTTTGGGGAAACTTGGTCGTGTATTTACCGCTGTTCTCTATCAATGTCAGGTCTTTGCCTTGATGCGTCTAACCTCTATATTGAGTGAATACTTAATTATCTCAATTATCGAGAATTAACTTAAAATATGACATAGTATGATAATCGTTAATTACAACGTGTCCAAATGGTGAAGAAATCATTACTTCGTGAACTTGGTTTTTATTTTGAGAGTTGAAAATTCTCAAGAAATTAAGTCATATCCGGTGTTTGCGACAGTGGAATACAGAATATATATATATATATATATATATATATATATATAAATTCGTCGGTAAGTTTTTTTATGGTGTTTTTTTGTGTAATAATTAGTTAATAAACCTTAGAGTCGAAATCTCATTGGATTTGAGACTAGTCGAAACCTGATGAGATTTTTTCAAACGGTTGGCGGGTAATTCGACACCGAATGAGATTTTGGCCTCCTATCGTTCTGTTGTTTTTGGAAGCTTGCCTGTGTGGTTTCATCTCTCTTGGAGGTTCCTTTTTGTGCGGTCATCTTCTTACTTCTTCCTACTTCTTCTTACTTCAAAAAATGTGCTTGGTTGTCCTATTCTTTAGTATCATAAAATATTTTCAATCCAAACCTGAGTACCACTTATAAAATGCCAGAAGGACTAATCCAAATGAAATATTTTATTATATTGCCCTTTTGGAATGTGGGACACACATAGGTACTGTTAGTGTTGAAAGGGTGAAGATAAAAAATCGCGTGATTTTATTTACTTCGCTCTATTTCAATTGACCAGAAATAATATTGTCTAAATATTTAATAAGTTCATAGGTGATATTTTTTCAACGTAGCCTTCGACACATTTCTACAAATAGATAATTTTTGACCTTACTGCCGGGGTATCGAAACTTTAAATGAGCGTGAAAAATAACGAATTATATAGTAAATCAAACATGTTTGCGAAAGAGAGAGAAATGTAGCGGTTTCCTCTGTTTTTTTTTTTAGTTCCGCGGCCTTTCAGAACATCTCGCCAAGAAAGAGTTCCGCTTTAAAATACGGCGAAGTGGCGCTGATGAACGATGACGAAATCGCCGAAAGAATTCTTTATCATCGTTACATCTTCGTGTGACGGATGCAGTCATCGATGGAAACGGAACGAATATAGGTGCGGGTCAGCTGTGCGGGCGAGAGAAGTGAACAGGAAGCAATTCACGAAAGTAAAATATCGCACAAGAAAGAAAAGATATGCATTCTTCGTGATTTCCTTCACAACGGGATCAGTCGCGACCCGCTCGTTCATCCTCGCGATAAAAATCCATTCGAGATTTCCTCGGGTCGCCGTTATTTTTATTTTTTTAATAAGCGAAACTCCCAAAAAAAGATACAGCGGGTGATTTCTCCCTCGAGACTCGCTCGCTCACTCTCTCCCTAAAGGTGCATTAATTCCGATAATACAAAATGAAATCAATCGAGATGTGAATTCGGTGTGCTCTCTCTACCTCCGTCTCTCGCCTAGTCCTGTTTTGTCTCGGTTTACGCCTCGGTTGTCTCTTCTGCCACCCCGTCCCCCTCATTCCTCTTTCCACGCTCCCTCCTTCCATCTCTCCTTCCCTCTCTCCTCCCCTCTCTTCATCTCCTTATCCTTATACCACAAATTCCATCTCTTTCCCAATCAGGATCGTTCCTTATCCTCGTCAATAGGACAGTCAGTAGCAGAATCAGGGCCAGTTCATGCAACTGAGAGGGAGAGAGAGAGAGAATGTCGGAGGCATAAAGAGAGATAGTCCGTCTTTTAATCCTCCCTCGAAAACTCCTTTCTTCTCCATATTTCGATTAAAAAAGGAAAAAAAACTGTGCCCTCACGTTAGGATCTCTTTTTGTCCTCGAGGGCCGTCATTACCTAAGTAGAGATGCGACGGAGTACTTACTCCCTTTTGAACTTTTGTTCTCTCTCTATCTGTTCGATGGCAGAGAGGGAGAGATTAAAAAAAATGAACACCGCCTCCTTTATCTATTTCCAATCGCTCGCTAGCGATGTACTCCTTTCTTCTCGCTCCTCTTGGCGATCGAATACTTTGTGTGCGTGCATATTTTCTTTTTATTTCCTCGATTTTTGTTTTAATGCGACCGGAGGATATTGACTCGGGAGATTAATGGAACCCAAAAGAGAGTGATTGATCCGAGTTTCTTATGAAAGGAGACCTTTTTACCTTTTGTCAGAACTAGGAACAGATGAAGTTCCGCTCTTACATATTCTGTTGCAGGATTCGAATGAGGGATAAAAGAAGAGGTGGTTGGGTTTTTTTGCGATGTTCCTTATGCCTGGATGAGAAATAATCCTAAAGAAGCAGTGTTTCTGTTTTCTCGGATTGTATAGATGATTCGTATCGCTGTTCTTCCGACTTGAAGATGTTTTGTTGCCGGACCAACTTCCGCAGTTTTTTTTTAGTTACCTGTTGCTCGAAACCAAGGCGTCTGGAGTTCTCTTGTTAATCCGTAAAAGTGAGCAGATAAAGTGTTAAACAGCATGGAAATCTTCTTCTTTTATTTTCTCTTTTTAAATCGAAATGTTCGAGTTTAAACTTGTTTTTTCGCGAAATAATTTACTTATTACGGTAATATAATATAAAATTATGTCGGAATTATTGCTACTGAAACACTCGGATGAATACTTTAAAAAGCCAGTTAAAGAAAAAAAAATAAAATCGGGCGAAGCAGGAGCGTCTTGTTTCTGCGAAAAACTCTTTTACTTTGGATCAAAAATATATTCTCCTCACACCGTTATAACAGTAAATTTAATCTGAGTGGAAAAGATTTACTTTTTAAGTAAATAGCGCAGTGGTTTTCTTGCTTTCGCCCACGAGTTATTATGATAAGGATTTGTTTGAAATAGTGATTTTTACTTTCTTCATGCGTAGTATAGGGGAAAGTATTGTTTTCATGAAAAAAATCGACTTCGAGATTTCAAACGAAATGCACGTTTTGAGGTCCCCTGAACACGTTTTGACCATTTTTTCGATGTCTGTGTGTATGTGAAAGCTTTTTTGTGGGTGCTCTAACTCAAAAACTAATCAGGTCAATGCGAAATTTTATTTAACATTTTTATGAGTCACAGGAACTGATTAGTTTTTGATAAAAAAATCGGTCAATCGGAAGTGGGTGTTTACTCTTGTCACTTATCCGTTATTTTGAAATATTTGCTTTAATATTTGATATATGTAAAAACGTATTAGAATAAAAGTTGGATAAAATTTAAATTTCTACAACCTGTCTTTGAAATATTTTTCCATATAGGTAATGCATTGTTTAAGAGATATCTTAAAAACTAAATTATTTAGCTGCCACCACCACGCCACCTACCGACGACTATTGTTAACAATTGACGCTTAGTGACGTCTTAGTAACGCTCCTTTTTCTTTTCTTAATTGTTGGAGCTTTGTGGATATATCCAATATCAGAAGTTGCAGTTGCATAATTATACATATAATCTTCCGTTAAGATTCGAATTAAAGAGGTTCGACATGATTCCATGGGCTAGTTTCACAAATCTTCCTATTTACCGGTCAAGTCAAAACCAAGAAGGAAATTCTCCCCTGCCGTTAAATTAGAGTATCATCCTTGCGGATGAACCGACAAGAGTGGATGGAATCCCACGGTTTACTGCCTCAGCTTCAACGCTTTACCGCCCCCCTCCCCCCTTCCCCAACCCACTTCCTCTCCGTTGAAAACGCACACGCTGAACCGCAGGAAAACGGCGTTCTTCCTCAAACGCTCGCTCGAGATGTGCCCATAACATAAAGTAACACGGAGTTGCACAGGAGGCGTGCATATAAGTCGCATTCCGGTGCGTTTTTTCTCTCCATCCTTTCTTCTCCTTTTCCCCTCACATTCTCGCCCCGCCCCTTCTCTCTACTCTCTTATCAATTACCCGCGAATGAACTCGTCTTATCTTCCTTCTCCTCATATCTTGACGAGGAGCTTAATTGAATGGAATCGCTTTTCAGGGACGATATAAAACGCGAATCGATCAATCTGGTGCGCCTTCTCAAGTTTTCCGATCTTCTCCTGTTTTCTCGAGCAAGGTGAGTCGTTTCTTTTGCAGTCCGCGCAGAAGGTCAGGGAAAGAGATTTCAGAGCCGTCGGAAGATATCGATCCAATGTGTGCGTAAAATATGAGCTAGTGTATGTAAATAAGGCGGAACTTGTTTAATTTGAACCTGCAGGGCGAGGGTTTATGTAAAAAGGTAACGGAACGCCCGTTGCTTCGTAACGGTTAATCCCGCGAATATTACATGAAACACTTCATTCGCCGGACAGATAAGAGGTTACGGCTTTGAAATAGGATGGAGAAAAGAAAAATAAAATGTTGATGATACCCGTCCATCGTTTACTCCCTTTGGAACAACGAATTTTCTTTTTAGCTCGGTTTTTACGTTGGGGAACTTTTTCACGTAGCACGACGGTATTATGTATGACATTATTTATTTTTCGTTTTTATTCCGGGATCGTCAAATTCGACGTTATGCCGCGATTCCATTGTACTTCTTCAACTTTTACCGCCTAATTAGGACCATAATACCTATTTTAAAATTCCATATGAGCCGAAATTTCGGGCCCGGGACACGAGCCATTTCTCATAAATTTGTATGAAAAATCGATTTTCGTTTAGTGTACTTCCGAACAGCGCAGTGTTTTTCAGTAAGGCATCTATCGCTCTAAACGAGGTATACGTGTGTCTAGTCCTGCAAAATACTCCACAAAAATATGTCCGACATCTTGCAGGTATTTTACGTAGGAAAAATTTCGAGTTTAAAATTTGCCGCCATCTTTCATTTTTATCATTTAATGCATAATTTAAAAACACAATTTGGAAGGAGTCGGTCCAGTTTTTCGCTCGAATGCATTAATTCCCGCCGTATGTGTCACGCGTAGGGTAGGCAGATTTCTATTGTGGTGGAGCGGAGAAGAAAGAAGAGCGAGAGGGGAAGAAAAGATGAGAAAATAAAACAATTAATGTTTTGAAAAATCCTAGCCAGAAGCCGTCCGTCTTTCTCAAACTGGATTACGGTCGTAAGAATAAATGCAGCTTTTGTTTTTCGTTCTCACGGGGCGTAAAGAGACAGGTGATAGCTGCTGTCGTTCGGTAACCTCTAAAGATTGCTTCCTGACAGATTAAAAAAAAACTGTCAACTTGCGGAGAGCACGGCTGCGGGTTGGGAATCGCGTACGCAATGCGACTGTCTACTTTTTCCTCTTCTCTTTAGTTCGAAGGGGAAGGGACTACGAGATGCGGGAAGAAATGTTGCCCTCTTTGTCACCTTCACTAGAGAATCATCGAGCTCATCTTATGGCTGAAAACAAATTCAAGAATAAGCACTTAAGTGTAAAAAATTGAAAAAAGGTACTTTTCTTAGGTATCTCCAATAACTATAACAGGGTCATGAAAAACCTACTTTCTCTGAATCGTCACTCAAGACGTCTGCATTGTAGCCGAAATGCGCGTCTGGTTTATCATAACCATCTTACGGCAATTGGAGGTTACTAAGGTATTTATTTTTTTACAAAATTTGACCCTTACTAAATACTTACTAAGTAAGTGCTTATTCTTGGTATACTCTTGGTCACCTGTTCGCCATTGGTCACCTCTCAGACGAAGGCTCCTTAATAGAAGGGGTAAAATATTGGAGAAGTGACTATGTAATACCGCCGTATATTTCCAACCTCATATCTGCGGGTAGCCATTATTATTTCGCACCCGAAGTACGTGGCCCCTCCTTCCTCGATCATTAAATATTTTTTCATCCTCTCGTGCAACCAACCTCCTCGGTATAAGGATTTTCAAAATTTTTTGTTGTCTCGGGAAAGCAGAATGAGAGTAGTTTGCTTTTAAAAAAAGTAACGACTTTGTCTCTTGTTTCATCATTCTTTACCAACCGTCTTTCCTACCTCCCTCCTCCCTCCTCTCTCTGCTCTCCCGTTCTCGCTCTCTCCTTCCCACCTTCCCCTGTGAGGGTTCATCAGCCGTGCTTTCTTTCGCGAATTCCTTCTCAACCACGGAGCACCTAAAAATCTCTTTTTCTTATTCAAGTTGATGCGAATTTTTATAACCTGATGCCGCCCCGTTTGCGATATTGCTGCTTTATTATTAATCGAAACTATGAAGCGATTTCGAGAAGCTTTATTACGACCATATAGAATGTAAAAAGAAAATATCTGATGTGGCCACCACATGACTTTCTCCATATCTGTAATATTTCTTGGGGGAGGGTAAACCGTTGAAGTTGAGGCAGTAAACCGTGGGAGGGATTCCATCCACTCTTGTCGGTTCATCCGCAAGGATGAATTAAACGGCAGGGGAGAATTCACTTATTGGTTTGACTTGACCGGTAAATAGGAAGATTTGTGAAACTAGCCCATGGAATCATGTCGAACCTCTTTAATTCGAATCTTAACGGAAGATTATATGTATAGTTATGCAACTGCAATTCAGCGCGTAAAAATAAACAAAATCTGATGTGGCCACCACATGACTTGCTCCATATCTGTTATGTTTCTAAAAATTCCAAATAGGTTACATAATAATAAATATTTTAAGAAAGTGCGAGAAAATTTTAGACTTTACAAAGAACATAAATAAACTCAAACCATAGCCTTCTGATGTATGATATAACCACAAATCTCCAACAATTAAGAAAAGAAGAATGAGCGTTACTAAGACGTCACTAAGCGTCAATTGTTAACAATAGTCGTCGGTAGGTGGTGTGGTGGTGGCAGCTAAATAATTTAGTTTTTAAGATATCTCATAAACAATGCATTACCTATATGGAAAAATATTTCAAAGACAGGTTGTAGAAATTTAAATTTTATCCAACTTTTTTCTAATACGTTTTTACATATATCAAATATTAAAGCAAATATTTCAAAATAACGGGTAAGTGACAAGAGTAAACACCCACTTCCGATTGACCGATTTTTATCAAAAACTAATCAACTCTTGTGACTTTCAATAAAAATGAGAAATATAAAATTTCGCATTGACTTGATTAACAGTTTTTGAGTTAGAGCACCCACAAAAATGCTGTTACATATACGCAGACATCGTCGCGAAAATGGTCAAAACGTGTTCAGGGGACCTCAAAACGTGCATTTCGTTTGAAATCTCGAAGTCGATTTTTTTTCATGAGAACAATACTTTCCCCTATACTACGTACGGAGAAAGTAAAAATGATTACTTTTCAGTTTTTATGCCTATAGTGTAGTACATAGTTCATTGCGAATTGATATATTGCTCACTATATTTGAGCTATGGTTATAGATAAGCAAATAAATGTTGTTGTGAATATCTGCGTTTTAATAGCTTATATGTAAGAGATTTAATCCTATTTTATTCGGTGATGGCTGAATATTGTTTAAATTTATGGCGCCATTGTTGTTACCCTTATAATAGGGCGGATTCTATAGAATTTCCTTAGTTCTCGGAAATACAAGCTGAAAAAACAAAGTCGTTTAGAAGCTTCAGCAAACATGTACATGTTTCCATTAGTCGATAAAAAATTCCCTTTGCTCTTAAGAAATGAAGCATGATATCAGTAAGGAAGAATAAGGTCTGTATAAGGTAATTCGGTAGAGTGGGGCACTCGGAGGCCTTCAATAAAACGAAATTTACTCTCGTATCCTTTAATACAAGCTCCCTCGAAAGCATCAATTTTTAATTTACGCGTAATCATCATTTTCACTATGCATAAAATCCAATCCGTTACGGAACTTTTCGTGGAAACCAAGACAAATCGAATTACTCGCCGGCGATAACAGTGAGATGGTAAAAAATCTAGGACAGCGAAAAAGGAAGATCCTGCCGTTTCCTTTCTCCTCCCTCTTGCTTCCTTTCGCATCTACAATGATAACTCTCATCGCTCATCCACAAAGAAAGAGAAAGGGAAGGAGAGAAAGAGAGAGGGATGGATGGAAGAACAGAATGTGGAGGGAGGAGGACAGGGTATTCTCGTACGCAACCAACTCGTGTACATAAAGACGTGATTTTGAATTTTTTATCGCGTTTGCGTCTCACATCCCTTTTCTCCGGCGACGTCGGTTTTTTCCCCGGCGCAAATGTCTGGAGCCTTCAACACGCGTCTCTACTCTCCTTCCTCCGTCATACCATCTCTCTCTCTCTCCCTCCGTTTCAACTCTCCTCTATCTCCTCTGCATCTCTCGAGTGCATTTTTTCCTCTCCTTCCTTTCCCCTCTTCCTGATAACCTCACTTCTCCTGTCCTCTCCCTCCACGCCTAACTTCGTGCGCGCGGCCAACAGTGTGTCGTTTCTCATTTGTTTGTTTTTAGGTCCCACGTTCGCGCGTGCGTTGATTTTGTTTTGTGTCGCACTCTCTGAGAGTAGATGTTTCGTCTCCTCTCTCTTCTTCCCCTTCTCTCTGTCCTTTTCTCTCTCTCTCTCTCTCTCTCTCTCTCTCTCCACACTTCGTCCCTTCCCTATCCTACTCGCTGCTTTTTTTATCTCGCGCGTGATTTTTTCCCCTTTTTTGGTCCTTCGCAGTAGTCTTATTTTCCTTCAGAAGTCATATCCTTGCACTTCACTCTATCTCACTCTTTCTTTCTTTGTCGCTATTTCCCTCTTTTTTCTCCTTTCCCCCCCTTTTCTCCTTTCCCCCCCTTGCTCTCTCGCTTCCTCTCCTTATCTCTTCGTCATTTTTTCTTCGTTCATTTCTTGTTCCCTCTTCTCATTCTGTCACACAAAGACCCTTTCAATCTTCGCTCCCTGTCTCTTTCACTGCATATCTTTTAGTCCCTTTTTTATCTCTCTGTCGCCGTTTCGCTGTTCTTTTGTTCGTCTGGCCTACCGCGCATGCCCGGACGTGATATTTCTCGCACAACTGGAGAGCGCGAAATGACTTGGGCCGCAAAACCATCCCATCGTCTACCTCTGTGTCTCTTTGTTTTTTACTTCTCTCTTTTTGCGGTGTTTTTTTCATTCTTTAAGATGGAACGAAACGAATTTCTTTACTTTTTTGCGAGTCGCGGTCAGCATTTCGAGAAAAATATTACCTATCGAGAAGTCGTTTTGCTTAGTCCTCTGTCCAAAGTCGTGCCTTCATTGTTTTTATTCAGTTGACCCGCGTTTTTCCCCGCAGCCAGCGTTTTATTTTCTGCTTTTTGTTTCTACCCCCTGGCGTCTTTTTATGTCGACATGGTTACCGCGACTTAAAGGCCCGTGTTTCGTGGCATTCGTAAATATGGTCCGACGTCATTTTCTTTTCGTGATAACCCACATATCTCATGCTACCGACGGCGGGGATTGGGGAGCCTTTTCTGTTGTATAACCTATAAAGTTTGTTAATTATTCGTTAAACTCCTGTCATAGTTCATATTTTTCCTATCATTTTCCTTCATTAATATGTGTCATTATTATTGATTTAACCTTAACTACTGAGGTGAAATTATGGTCTTATTGTAATTGAGGTGCGTTATTCAAGACCGCTTTTGTTTTTATTATTAATATTTATTCTCTAGATATATCTACAGTGGGATTTCTATTCCATGATATTTAATCAGAGTTAAGGTTAAAGAAAAACTTATTTGTTAAATTTAAACTAACGGAGTAATGGTGCCTCATATACTGTACCTCAGTAATTAAAGGAAGAAGCGGAGGTAGGCAATCTTTTCTTGTCACAATTGTAGTTGCGAATGCTTCGGTGGGTCGCATTGGAAGTGCCGGGCGGAATAAGAGTGTGCGTCATAAATAACCCAGTGTGTGTGTGTGGTGTCGCATACGGGCGCAACTAAATTGGTCCCATAATCTGAATGTACCAATAATTCGGCAACTAAATTGGACCCCTGAAGATGCAGGTAAAAAAGGGGTCTGGACGATATTGGGCCCTAGTTGGAAAAATTCTTGGGAGAAACTGCGCTCTCAACTTGTAGAAAGAAATGAAACTCGGTTGGGACAGAAAAGGGAAATTTGAACATGAAGGAACATTCTGCTCGGCCCCACTAGGTTGGGTAAGTTAGGTGAAGTGTTTTTGGTTCCTTCTCAAGTTTACTGTGCCCCCCCCCCCCCTCGGGTTGGCTAACTTCCATCTTAATATATCAAACTATTTCAACGTTTTTCCTCGTAGAATGTTATTCGCACTTCCCTGCTATGCCACCTGAACCACGTCCGGACGAAACGACCTTAAATAACATGACGTCAGTGACAAGTGACGGATCGAGTTGTACTGACTGGGAGAGACGTGACGAATCGAGCTGTACTGCTCACTTTCAAAAGCTGATACTTCTTCCATGATCAAGACGAGACTGACGTTGTGACACTGAACGGATAGGAATGTGTGCTGTGTAAACATGTTGTGTGGGCCCAGTTTCGTACTACTCAAAAAAATTTTCATAGGTCAGAATTCGAGGTTTTGCCACCAAAATTTTAATTATCAATTTAATTGCCTGCGTTAATTTTTTCATAATAGCTTCGCGGGCCACCTTAATTGTTTATGGCATGCGGCTCACGGCCGTAGATTGCCGACTTCTGATTGAAAAAACTTGATACAGATTATGAAATGTATATCCGAAAGGTATGCTGTGGATCAAATGTGAACTATCAAGCTCTACGTATGGCCTGAATCGAGTAAATTGTATGTATAATCGTCCCAACCGTAAAGCGATTGATTTATTCAATTGTGTCTTTAATGATATTTCTCCAAATTATTGACGATTTGGATATGATTTAGCAATCTCCATTACTGAGAGGATAGTAGTATACCCGCTACTTGGGCCAGACCGCTTGTATAGCCAGACCGCTTGCATAGCCAGACCGCTTGTATAGCCAGACGGCCATGTTGCCGCTTTGGCGCCAGTGCCGCCATGTTGGAATTTCTGCGGCACTATAAGAGCTAGATGCTGCATCCCCCCACCTCTGATCCTTGACGTCACTATGTCACGTGTTTTAAAATTTCTGAGTCGCTAAGGATTTTCGGCATCGCATCTCCCCGATCCCTATCATACCTTTACCCTTGTGACGTCACAATATCACGTGGTGTGAAATTTCTGTGGCGCTAAGGGCGAGCATCGCATCTCTCTCTCTCCATCCCTTACCATTGCTGCGTTATGATGGTGGATAATATGAAAAATCTATGCGGTACTCCTGTGTCGAGTAGGAGTGTGAAATTAACCTGCTCCTGACGGGGTGTGACGTCGCGATGGTGGATGTTTTACCCCCACTCCTTGAGGTCACAAGGAGGTGTTTATTTAAAGACCTTTACGGCACCCTAACCCAAGTCTAGAGAGAGGATACGTGAGCAGCTGATGTCTCCTCCGCCCCCTCTCCTTCCGGCCACGCGCGACGACAAGGGGCGTGATGGAGGCTATCCCTAGGTTGAAGCGACGCTTCGTGGTCAGAGGCCCCCTTGCACCCTTCCCCACTATTTTCGCCACAGACGTCACAAGTTATTCGGGGGGTAGGCTCCGGCCTAGGCGATACGTGGGACACCGACCCTAACCATCCCGAGCCTTTGCATGGAATCCGCCGCTACTCAAGAGGCACCCCCGCCCCCTCTCCTTCCGGCCACGTGCGACGACAAGGGGCGTGATGGAGGCCATCCCTAGGGTGAAGCGGTGCTTCGTCGCCAGATATCCCTCACGTCCCTTTCCCACGATTCTCTCCACAGACGTCACAAGTTATTTGGGGGAGGGGTGAAAGCGGTGCTTCGTGGCCAGACATCCACCCACACCCTTTTCCACTATTCTCGCCACAGACGTCACAAGTTATTCGGGGTAGGCTCCTGCCTAGGCGATACGAGGGACACCGACCATCCCGACCCTTTGCATGGAATCCGCCGCTACTCAAGAGCAGATGTTCACGCGTCGGAGGGCGGCGGAAGACTGACGATGATGTTTCGTGGCGTTAGAGTATGCCCGACTCGAGTGCGGTGGTTGGGGGGCAAGAACATTTGGGTGTTTTTCCCCGCCGCAAATAGAATGCTTATTTGAAACTCTTATAATAAATACCGAATAGGATGGTATTATTTAAATGAGAAGCATAACACTTTTGTATTTTGTACACTTTTATTTAATATTGTTGCATACAATTTAAACATTATCATTACGGTTGTATTACCACTTATATACAATTACATAAAAGAACTTATGCATTTTCTAATCACAAATTAGTATAACAACTCTGTTGCACAATCAATGCATTTTCTTTTACAAAATGTAACAATTTCATACAGAAACCTTTTATTATCAAAGCCGTCATCTTCACAGGACCCCACAAAATAGTCGTGCACCGTACTCAGGCTCTCGAGTTCATTCTGATAAGTTTCTTCTGCATTGCATGAATGTTCTAAAGCCGCATCTCTGCACCCATCGCACTTGGCCACTACATTTTCTTTGAGTTGGCGAACGATTGTTTCAAAAGTCTGGTGCACAACACTGTCATACCATATCTCACACAGATGTAAGGCGTGCTCGATGCAATTTTGCATCGTTTTTAAGCCCAGCCATGACGCACTCCCCAACCACACATTATATTTTTCCTCTTTAATAATTTTGACAACTTTTTCCCCATATAGTTCGGCGAATATTAATTTTAAGTCGTCAAATACAATATCCGGCGTTCTGCACCCAAGCCCCCCCTTTATAAAAGACATAACCGTATCATTATATCCCATCAAGCCCCTCCACTGTATTGGCGAGAGCGAGACACCGTTTGCGTTGTTCTTTCCTAGGAAGACCACGGGTTTGAAATTGCTTTTAAAGTTCAGCCCTATTCGCACTTTCTTTGTATCTGATGCGTTGATTGCGTATTCTACAGCCATTACGAGCGAAGACTTTTCGTAGCAGCGGAGGCGGTCCATCTTGTCGTAGGATGTGTTATTCGGCGTGCTGCTGCCCTCGGATAACGCGTAGAAATCTCTCTTCCCGAAGTTTCCACGTCCGAATTCTCGAAGTAGATTTCCGCGAGGATTCACTGGGTGCTTGCACCTTTTAAAGGTTTTCGTCGGGTTAAAGTTTGAAAACCTTCCCGGGGAAGAAGAAGCGGCAGAAGTCTCCATTGTACAGCACGATGTTAACTCCTCGCAAGCTCAAGAGAGAATGACGGTCGTGATGAAAACGTAGGCCGTATAGTAGGGTATTTAAAGGCGGATAGTGTTTAGAACTCCCACTTGCGACGCCGCTAACTATGGGGTGGAATGTTTAATTTTACGCTTATATAAATATCCAAGGTGCAGAGTGACATCGAGAAATAGACTTTTAAAAAACCGCATCCGTCGTGAGAGGGTGTTTTTCGGTAGCGTGGGTAATAATTTTAATCTGACTTTTACGAACAACCGTAACTAATGACGAAATGGCTGAGTAATATGGCCGCTACCGTACGGTAAAGGATCTCACTGACCACGCGCATCCCACCATCATATCACATAAACAGCCAAAGCTAGACGCGATCAAACGCTGGGATATTTTTTAAAAAATCACACCCCGGAAGCGTGTGTAATATTTTAAATGCGTCTTTTACAGACACCATAACTAGTGTCACAGCAGCTGTACAACCAATCACAGCCGTATTGCAAAGGTATTTTGCGTATTTTAGAAGAAGAATCTCAACGACCATGCACCTCCCTCCATCAGAGCTCACAAGCAGCCATGGCTAGAGGCGATGAATGCTGGAATGCTTTCAAGAACCACATCCGGCGTGGGAGGATGGTTCCGGAAACATGTGTAATATTTAAAATGTGTCTTTTACAGGCACCATAAGTAATGTCGCAACAGCTGTGCGTCCGGTCACAGCCGTAATGCAAAGGTATTGATGTATATTAGGAGAATAATCTCAACGACCACGCGCCACCCGCCATCATATCTCACAAGCAGCCATGGCTGGGATGTTTTAAAAGAATCGCATCCGGCGTAGGAGGGTGATTCCGGAAACGTTAAATCTGTCTTATATGCCTGACCATAACTAGTGATCCAACAGCTGCACAACACCGCAAAGGCATTAGTGTATTTAGGCGAAAAATCTCAACGACTGCGCGCGTGCCCTCCCCCAGATACCACAAGCCGCCCCATCCCAAACCAACCCCACCAAATTCGGTATAAAACAAGCGTCACCAGCAGCATTTGGTTACTACCGCTGAGGTATTAGACTGGCGCATTTCAGAATACTCGAAGCAACTATGGAGGGCAAGGGTATATCATTTGTGGCAGAAAAGGCTAAGGAATTCGTCGCCTTCGCTATAAGCGCAGGGTTTGAAGAGGAAGCACTGTACGGCGTATGTCGTACTTATACGAAAATGTACGAGGCCCGGAAACGCCTTGTGGCAAGGGGGACGAAAAAGGCTCATAAGCAGTTGCAGCCGAGCGCGAATGCGGTTGAAGATGCGGAAGCGGCGGCGATCATCGACGGTAACAAGCATCTGAGAGATGTTATCGATGGGGTCGATGGTGGCTGCAGCGCCGCTAAACGTCGTGCTGTTGAGGGCGGGGAGGAGCCCGCAAAGAACCGGGCCAAACAAGGTATTGTGATCATAACATTTATCACGATTATGATGATGATGATGGCAGATATCATTATTATTATTATTATTTATAAGAATCGTACAATAACATGAAATTCATTTTATTAGGTGGAGACAGCAGCGACCTAAAGCTACCATCGACCGGCAGCGTTGAAGGCGGCGTGAGGGCGGAGGAAGTGGCCAAGGCTGGTAATGTGGATGTTTTATTGTTATTATTATTATTAATATCATTAGCATTATTTTTGTTGCTGTACAAGTGTGTGTATATTATTATTATTATTATTATTATTATTATTATTATTATTATTATCAAATTAATTTGTTAACGTAAAATTCGTTTAACAGATGTGACAGATGCAATTACGGCCGGGGCCATTCAAGCCGGTGTTGGCGGCGGTGGTTCAGCCTCCACAGAACCGATGGAGGGAGGGCAAGACGGGGTTAAGTTTCCGGAGTCGTCGGAAAACATCACTACGGAGGCGCCGGTGGCTTCGGGGGAGGAGGAGGAGGCGGCGGCTTCGAGGGATGAGACATCGGCTGTGTCCTCGAGGGATGAGGCTGGCACCGGGAGTGATGGCGATGAAACAGCATGTGAAGGCGATAGCGATGGCGATAGCGATGGCGACGACACCCAAGGTAGACATTTTAGTTTGGTTAAAGAAAGGATAAACTATTTTAAGAAATTTAAACTGAGGGGGAGGGTGATTGAGGTGGCGCTCAAAAAGTCCCCGAAGAATTTAAACCCCATCGTCTGGGTGGAGAAGTGCTTTAACCACATTGTGGGTTTTATTAAGGACGGTACTAAGGGAAACGATCGGCTAGGGTTAGCTATTTATAATAGTATAACACCAGAAAAGCGGGCACATCTCCCCTTTAGAAGGGCCGATCAATTGGATGTCGAGGCCATTTTAAAAATTATTTCTAACGTTGTGCAAAGCAACGACTCCTTTGCAACGGCCGGGCATATCAATGTGGAAATTAGCCACGTTGATATGCCTTTAGGCCGCGGGAGACGTACACATGTAAATTCTATGCATTTTAATGACTTCTGTCAAAAAAAACGTAGCATAATCGTGATACCTGACGACGGTACCATATGCCTAGCTAGAGCTGTCGCGGTTGGCGTATCCTTACATGAGGATCAAGGGGCATTATTAAAAAAGATAAAAAATGGGGGTAATCTACAGAGGGAGCGGGCAATCGCGTTAATGAGGGATTCGGGGGTTGATTTAACTGATGGGGGAGGGATTGACGAGATTAAAAAAGTACAAGATTTTTTAAAAAATTATTCCTTAACAATTTTCGGTGATAGAAAGGGGCGGGATGTTATTTTCGAGGGTCCCAAGTCTACGGAAAGTCAGCCGCGGCAGCATATCGATTTGATTTTTGAAAATCAGCATTTCAACGTGATAACATCGTTAACGGGTGCATTTTCATGTTCCTACTACTGTAGGGAATGCCACAAGCCGTATTATCACAAAGAGGAGCACAAATGTGATCTCATTTGCGACCGATGTTTTGAAAAACCCAAATGTGCAGAAAATATTGAAAAACTTAAATGTGTTGAATGCAATCGGTGGTTTTTTGGGACGGTTTGCCTAAGCAACCATAAAAAAAACGGCGGTGCTCTATGTAAATCCAGGAAATATTGTCAGGGTTGTAATAAACTGTATAAAGCAAATACTGGAGGCGAAAAGCACCGCTGCGGTGAGGCGTATTGTGCGGTATGTCGGAAGGTTTGTTTACCGGGGCATCTCTGCTTTATGCAACGCAATTCGGGGAATTCTGAAAAAAAAAATGAAGTGCTCTACATTTATTATGATCTAGAATGTCGACAAGATAAGCCCACCGACAACGGGGCATACGAGCACGTCCCCGTTTTGTGCGTTACACAGCAGAGCTGCTCTGACTGCGCAGATGTGATGAATAGTGATCATGTGTGTCAAACATGTGGTGTTCGAGAACACATTTTTGACACATGTGATCCTATTCGGGATTTCTTTAAATATTTAGCATTACCGAGGACCTATTTCAAGAAAATTATCTGCATTGCCCATAACATGAAGGGGTATGACGGCCATTTCCTTTTGAAATATATGGTTCAAAATAATAAATGGACACCCAAAGTTATAATGACTGGAACGAAAATTATAACGATGGATGTCCAAAATCTCAGGTTTATAGACTCTCTAAATTTCCTACCCATGGCTCTCTCCAAATTACCTAAGGCGTTTAGTTTAGATGTAGACATTAAAAAGGGGTATTTCCCTCATTTTTTCAATAGATTGGAAAACAGAGGGTATGTTGGTGCGATTCCGGGTAAGGAATCTTTCGGGTACGATACGATGACCACCGGTGAAAGGGATGTCTTTGACAAATGGTACGATACACAGTCTGAGACTGTGTTTCATTTTGAAAAGGATTTAAGGGAGTATTGCTCCAATGATGTAACTATACTAAGAGCCGCGTGCTGCGTCTTTAGCAGGCAATTTTATCATTTGACAAAGGTGCGCCCTTTCACCGAGGCTTTGACTATCGCGAGCGCATGTCTCTTAGCTTATAAGAGAAATTTCTTGAAGGAGAATACCATAGGTGTTGTGCCTTCTGGAGGTTACCGATGGCGAGACAGGCAATCACATGTAGCAATTATGTGGTTGCTGTCCGAGGAGCAGAAGCGGAAAATTAAAATTAACCATGCTGCAAACGGTCGCGAAGTAAAATACGCAGGGTACAGAGTCGATGGGTATTTGGAGAGTGAAGGCGCCGTAACAATTTTTGAATTTTACGGTTGCTTTTATCATGGGTGCCCTGATTGTTTCCCTAACCGTCATGCCCCTATTTCGAACAACCAAAATGAAACAATGGGTTCCAGGTTCGAGGCCACCACATACCGACGTGAGCACCTTTTAAAAAGTGGGTGTTCATTAATCGAGATGTGGGAGTGCAAGTTCGTAGAATATCTACAATCGAACCCGGAGGTAAAAAAGTTTCTAGATTATCACCCCTATGCCGCCCAGGAACCTCTCAAACCTAGAGATGCTTTCTTTGGCGGTCGAACAAACGCGGCGAAATTGTATCACCGCGCGTGTTCTGGGGAACATATTAAATATTTAGACGTTTGTTCCTTATACCCCTTCGTGAACAAATGGCGGAAATATCCGGTAGGACATCCGCAAATTCACGTTGGGGCAGAATGTCCACCGCTGAACGAATGTGAGGGGATTCTCAAATGCACGGTGCTTCCGCCGCGCGATATATACCATCCGGTTTTACCTGTGAGATTAAATGGGAAGCTCCTTTTCCCATTGTGTAGGAGTTGTGCTGAGGGTGAGGTGCAAGGGGAATGTCTGCATGAGGATGAGTGTGAAAGGAAATTCGTGGGGACTTGGGTCACTGACGAAATTAAAAAAGCAGTAACTAAAGGGTATAAAATTTTGGAAATGCATGAGGTTTGGAACTACAAAGTCACTCTCTATGACCGTTCGAAGGACGAAGGTGGACTTTTCACAGGGTATATTAATTGTTTCTTAAAAATAAAGCAACAAGCTAGCGGCTGGCCGGAAGCATGCGTCACGGATAGTGATAAGACGCGCTATTTGGAGGACTTGAAAGAAAAAGAGGGCATAACATTAAAGTATGACGAGGTAAGGTTCAACGCGGGATTGAGGTCGATATCAAAGTTGATATTAAACTCTCTTTGGGGTAAATTTGGCCAAAGGGAAGACTTCGCCCGCACAATAATAATCAATAATGTTGATACCTTTTATAAAGTATTGACAGATCCAAATGTTGAAGTTCAAGGCATTCTACCAATTACCGAGGACGCGGTCTTCGTCAATTGCGTAGACAGATTGGAGGGGAGAAAAAACTCACCGAATGTTAGTGTCCCGATAGCTTGCTATACAACCGCCCACGCCAGACTCGTCTTATACGAGTATCTGGAGAAATTGGGTGAGAGAGCGATCTATTGGGACACTGACAGTGTTATTTTTACGGTGAAAGAGGGTGAGTGGTCACCACCGACGGGGACCTTCTTAGGTGAGATGACCGATGAGTTGGGGGTTTATGGGAAGGGCTCATACATTTCAGAATTTGTGTCGGGTGGGCCAAAAAATTATGCCTACAGAATTGTTTGTGGCGGTGACCCAAGTTCCACGAAAACTGTATGCAAGGTTAAAGGGATAGCCATAAACGGTTCAAATAAAGATGCAATATGTTTTGATAGTCTTAAAGGGATGGTTGTGAATGGATCCCCTGCGGTAACTGTTGATATTCCGCGACAAATCCGCCGAACAAAATTTCATGATGTGGTGACGCGAGGGGAAAGGAAGATTTATAGAATTGTATATACAAAAAGGCGGCGAGTCGGTAAATACAGAACATTGCCATTCGGTTTTAAATCCGCTTCTTAACAGCGGAATTATAACCGAATGCATTTTATGTATCTATTATATATATCTATTATATATATATATATATATATATATATATATATATATATATATATATATACACGTGTGTGCGTGTGTGTGTGTGTGTGTGTTACTTTATAGAGTAATAGTAATTTTATTTTTGGTAAAGATGGGGCGGCACTCATCATTTTCTTAAAATCCGCCTCGGTAATGATGCATAGTTAAAGAATATTTCCCAATCACGATAATACAAACTCTGACAAATACCGGCAACCCAACATTACAGGGGATATGAAAATGCATTCGTTATTGTGTATTTCTTTTGATGTTTTAATTAATGTGTAGTATTGATACGGTTACTTAAATTTGTCTGTAATTTACCTATTTTTTGCTTTTCTATTTTGTTGTATTCGTCCTAGCTTGGTATTATTGTATTTACTGTTGATTTTAATGTTGAAATTTATTGTTGTTGTGAAGTTGTTGTTGTTGATGAAACTCTTTATTTTACTTATATTTTAATGTTGAAGTCATTGTTGTTGAAATTTATTGTTGAAGTTACTGTTGAATTGTTATAGCATTTATCGTTTTAATTGATGTAACCCTTTTATTTACTTATCTATTAATCTGTCCGTGTATCCGTTTATGCAGATTCCTCAGAGTTCGGACCATACGGGATGTTTGGGGATAATTCTTGCCCGTTTTTCATTGTCGAATAAATTAATAAATAAATCATTTCTACAAAATTTGTGTTGATTTCTAATAAAACCTGAACCATACCTTTCAAACCTTCATTTATAGTTATGTCAATCCCGTGGAAACACCCTTTCACAGCCATCGTGGCCGGTCCTACAGGGTCTGGTAAATCCGTATTCATGGAAAAATTTATAAATGCGATCGATGCCATGGTCGATGTCAGAGTTGAGGAAGTTATTTGGTGCTATTCAGAGGTGCACTCTATACCGGCAAATTTGAGTAAGAATACCACGGTAAAATTTTATAAAGGAATACCCGACTTAGACGATATGAGTGGTGAGTTAGAACGATCTCGATTAATCGTCCTTGATGATATGATGAGAGAGGCTGATCATCGTGTCGTGGATATGTTTACTAAAGGCTCTCATCATCGGGGTTTGAGTGTTATTTTTATAACGCAAAATTTATTTCATCAAGGGGTAGGTAGACGCGATATATCCCTTAATTCCCATTACATTGTATGTTTCAAAAATCCGCGAGATAGAGCTCAAATCCTCCATCTTTCTAGGCAAATTTACCCAGAAAACCCTAAATTCATTCAAGATGCTTTTAGAGATGCCACGTCAATTCCGCACGGATATATTTTGTTCGACTTAAAACAATGCACTCCCGATGAATATCGAATAAGGTCGAAGATACTTCCTGAAGACGGGTTTACCCAAGTATATATTCCGAGGCACAAAAACCGCAACACGGCGGGATATCTTTCAGTCGGAGAAGATGTCTCGCACTGTTAGGAACTGTCAGGAAATCCTCAGAGCTCTCTGTAGAGTCAAACCATCTCAAAGAGTCGCGATTTTAAAAACGGCCGATAAAGGTTTAATCGTGGTGATTTGCGAGTGTGCTCTTAACGTATTAAAAGGGAATATCGCCCTCAAACCGGAGTACAAACGCGAATTAGCTCGGCACAAAAAGATCTTACGAAGGCTGATCAAACGCGGTGAGTGTTGGAAAAAGAAAAAACGAGTTATAATTCAATCTGGTGGCGCATTCCTTCCATTACTCTTGAGCTCCCTACTTACCGGTGCAATCGGTTCATTGTTTCGCTGAACATGGAGCACGCAAAGAAGATGCTGTTAATACCTCCTGATGCGCTCAATCGTTTTAGACAGGGGGATACGAATTCTCAAATATCGCGCATGGATGAGGAAATGAGGGATATATTGCTCGAGAAAAATGTGTCAGATCAGGAGAAGTGGGAAAAATATAGAGAAATTTTGCAAAAATATTTAAACGTGGTGGAAAAAGAGAAAAAACCTATATACTTACCGATAATGCATGTCAGAGATGAGCAAACTCCGAAAGCCTTCCAGGCGCACACACTCAGTAACGATATAGTTAAAGAGCGGGGGAAAGGGATGTTTGCAGGCGATGATATAATTATAAACTCCGTACCGCAAACTTTTCGGAGAAAAGCGCGGCTGTTGTACGATCAGCTTTCCCGCAGTGATATTGTTTCATGGGATGAAAGTGGCGCTGTAAGTGTCCGGGGGCGAGTTCTCCCACGCTCAAACATAACAGATTTACTCAACGATGTGGTACGCCCTCGCAAGCATAGCAGTCCCGAAGGTTGGGAAATATTTTGCGATGCTTTACGCGAGCTGAATGTTCCACAAGAATATATAGGTAATAGTAGGAGATGGTCATTCATTCGACGAGAGACATCCACACCGTCTAAGTCATCACCACCTCTTCACGCGAGAAAAACAAAATTTCGATATTCACCTTATAATATTAAAGGTTGGACAAAGTTTCGCTTATAATGAGTATCGCTGGTGCTTATTTCAACCCCGCCAACCCTGCGGGGTTCGCCGGAGCACGAGCTCTAGTAAGTGAAATGCGTGGAAAATATTCGCCGCAAGAAGTTAAAAAGTGGTTAGAAGGTGTAGATGCATATACACTTCATAAACCGATCCGTAGAAAATTTACGAGAAATCGGTATATTGTAACCATGAAAGATGAGCTTTGGCAGGCTGACCTCAACGATATGCGCTCTTTGAAAAAGTATAATGATGGTTATAACTACTTACTCACGGTGATCGATGTATTCAGTAAATATGCGTGGGGGATACCGTTGAAAAGCAAAATGGGGTCGCATGTGAAGAACGCTTTTCAGAAAATTTTTAACCAAAGCAAGCGTAAACCGACACATCTCCAAACAGATAAGGGGACAGAATTCACGTCACGAATGGTTCGAAAATTTTTCAAAGAGAATCGTATAAATTACTATGTAACACAAAACCCCGACGTTAAAGCGAGCGTGGTGGAACGTTTGAACCGCACACTTAAAACACGAATGTGGCGTTTTTTCACGCGATTTAACACCCGACGTTACGTTGATAGCATATCAAAGTTATTACACGGGTATAACCATGCCACCCACACAGCCATTAAAATGGCACCTGTAGATGTCAACGACGAAAATATACGTGAAGTTTGGAAAAACTTGTACGGCGCCAAGGAGAAAGGAAAACTAAAGACGCCGCGGTATGTTACTGGGGATGTGGTAAGAATTGGAAGAACAAAATCCACGTTCGATAAAGGATATAAAAATAACTGGTCAGAAGAGGTGTTCAAAATAAAAAAGGTTATTAAAAGATCACCAATCGTCTACGTTATAGAAGATCTCCGCGGTGAGGAAATCGAAGGCACATTTTACGAATCCGAATTACAGCGCATCCGTGTCTCAACTACACATGAATACAAAATAGATAAAATTATCGCTTACAGAGGAAAAGGCACCAGAAGGGAAGCACTCGTCAACTGGGTAGGTTACTCTGATAGTTTTAATTCGTGGATTAAAATTAAGGATATAAAAGTGCTAAAATGAAAGATGAGTTTTATATCACATTACCGAGCAATAGCTCAGGCCACTCTTTCCCCGATAACACAACAACAAAATTCCGAACTCAGCTGCATCGACGCATTGAATTAAAGGGTCGGTGGATGGTGGGTGTGGTGGAATTTCAATACCCGTGTTCTCTCCTCACGGTGAGTAACAATAACAACACTATTCGAATATGGAAAGAGTCCGGCGCTGCCGAAAAACTAAAATTAAAACCTGGGAATTACGAAACTATCCACGATCTTGTGCGCGAAATAAATGACAAAGAACTTATCTCTTCGAGATTTATTTTCGAAGTAGAAGAAAATACCAGGCGTGTAAAAATACTACCACCAGATAGAAAAGAAGAAGAAGCGAAACGTGTGGACTTGAATGTGATTCATAGCGGTGAAAAAACTATGCTATCGTTTTCGCCGCGGTTGGCTCTCCAACTAGGGTTTGATCCGAGACTCGAAGTGACTAACGGCGATATCTCGAATCACCCTGCGAATATTTTCTTAGGATTCCCGCATCAACTGTTCGTTTACTGCGACATTGTGGAATCCCAAATCGTCGGAGATACGTGCGCACCGCTTCTAAGAATCGCAAACTTGGATGCCAGGAAGTATGTTTATGGGGCTCAGAAAATGATTATATTTGACACGCCACACTATGTTCACGTAATGCGGCAAGAATTCGATTGCATAGAAATAGACATAAGAGATGACACCGGCGAATCTATCCCATTTGAGTTCGGGACGTCGTGCGTTAAACTTCATTTTCGCAAAATTTAAAGGATGGTTAGGGTGGCACGGAAAATAAAATTCGACGGTACTTGCGACCCATATGTGACTTATTATGGGAATCAAGCCGGGTTGGGTGTCGCCAGTGTTTATAGAGGTTCTCCTTATCAGAGGGGCCATGGCATTGGAAGTTTTTTGGGCGGTCTCTTTCGCACGGCGATGCCTCTCTTGGCACGTGGAGCCAAAGTCGTGGGAAAAGAAGCCTTTCGAACAGGCTTGAACTTGCTTGGAGATTTTGTTCAAAATAAGCCGCTTCGTGAGTCCGTAAGAAATCGAGTCGACGAGGCAGGGGAAAATCTGAAAAGAAAGGCTGTGAAAACAGTTGACGATCTAATGAATGGCTCGGGGTACAAAATAAAACGAATCAAAAAACAACCTCATTCTTCGTCGAAACGTCGTCGCGTTAAGAAGCAAAGTAATAGTAAGCACAAGAAAAAGACAACAAAGAAAGGGAAGAAGAAGACGAGGAAATCAGAATCCGGAGGAAATCTTCTTCGGAGACGGGTTGTGAAACACCCCATTGATATATTTGATTAAGCAATGGCTTTTCTACACTCACACTCTTGTGAGTGCGCAAAGTCCGAATTAGATCTTTTCACTCTGCCGCCGACTCAAACGAGTATTCAAAATGGACAATGGATACATTACAAACCATTATCTTCGTTGAGTGACGACTCTCCCATAGAATTCGTCGTCCCCGGACAAGGAGATGAGTACATCGATCTCTCGCAAACGTTACTCCACATCACGGTGAGAATCGTAAAACAAGACGGCACAGAAACGACACCTG